>VUQH01038097.1:14420-28536 GCA_015106775.1 Etroplus canarensis | reverse complement strand
ACTGACAAAAAGACAGGAAGCAGAGCTGGAGGTGGCAGAACTGAAGATGTTGAGATTTTCCCTGGGAGTGACCAGGATGGACAGGATTAGAAATGAGTACATCAGAGGGACAGCTCATGTTGAGAAGTTTGGAGACAAAGTCAGAGAGGCAAGACTGAGATGGTTTGGACATGTTTAGAGGAGGGATAGTGGATATATTGGACAAAGGATGTTGAAGATGGAGCTGCCAGGCAGGAAGAGAACAGGAAGACCACAGAGAAGATTCATGGATGTAGTGAAGGAGGACGTGTGAGGGAAGAGGATGCAAGGGATAGATGAGATGGAGGCAGATGATCCGCTGTGGCGACCCCTAACTGGAACAGCCGAAAGAAGAAGAAGAAGAAGAAAGATTTTCCTTCGAATTTTCTGCATCTATTAATGCTAGACAGGAATATTTTAATACGTGGGTTCCTGTTTTGTCTATTCATGAACACAAATAGGTACTCGGGAGTGATGCAACTCTAATTCCAAAAAGGTTGGAACACTATGTAAAATATAAATAAAAATACAATGCAATGATTTGTAAAGCTCATAAACAACTGTTATTCACAAAAGAACATGTAAAATATATCAAATGTTAAAAGTGAGACATTTTACTGTTTTGTGAAAAATAAAAGCACATCTTGAATATAATGGATGCATCACATCTCAGAAAAGTTGGAACAGGGCCATGTTTACCACATTCCCTCTTCTTTTAACAAGAGTCCATAAATGTCTGGGAACTGAGGAGACCAGCTGCTGGACCTTTGGGGGAGGAATGTTGTCCAATTCTTGTCTGGTCTCAAAAGTCCTGGGTCTTCTTTGTCATATTTTGCATTTCATGATGCACCAAATGTTTTCAGTTGGTTAGAGGTCCAGACTTTAGGCAGGCCAGTTCAGTACCTGGACTCTTCTATGAAGCCATGCTGTTGTAATAACTGCAGTATGCAGATTAGCATTGTCTTCCTGAAATATGCAAAGCCTCCCCTGAAAACCATGTCATCTGGAGGGGTGCATATGTTGCTCTAAATCCTGTATATACCTTTCAGCATTGATGGTACCTTTCTAGATGTGCAAGTTGCCAGTACCATAACCCCCCATACCATCAAAGATCAGGCTTTTGAACATAGTGCTGATGACAAGCCAGATGGTCTCTCTTGTCGTTAGTGTGGACAACATGGTGTCCATGATTTCCAAAAAGAATTTAAAATTTCAATTCAGCTGACCACATAACAGTTTTTCCAATTTGCTTCAGTCAATTTTAATGAGCTTCGGCCCAGAGAAGACAACAGCTTTTCTGGATTATTTTCACAAATGTCTGATTCTTTGCATGATAGAGTTTTATCCTACATTTGTGGATGGCACGGCAAACTGTATTACAGATAATGATTTCTGATAGTGTTCCTGAGCTTATAAAATGGTTTCTATGACAGAATCATGCCTGTTTGCAATGCAGTGCTGCCCCAGTGGCCTGAAGATCACCAACATCCAATATTGCCATGTCCCTTGTGCACAGAGATGTCTCCAGATTCTCAAGATCTTTTGAATATTATTTACTGTAAATGATGATGAAATATTCAAAGTCTTTGCAATTTTACATTGAGGGACATTTTGAAACTACATTGAGAAACATTTTTAAATATTCTGAAATTGCTTCACCAAGGGCATCTATGTTATGGAACTGGCATCCGTTTTTGTAAACTCTTTCGGGTGAAAACACGGGAAGAAGTCCTTCATCAGGCGGGTGTTGTGAACTGCAGCGTAATCCTGTTGAAAGACCCAGTCAGTACCACACAGATAAGGACTCTCAGTCAAGAGAGATGTGCATTACAACATCTTCACATCATTAGTGGCCATATGACGCCCTTGCACAACCTGCAGCACCATTGTGCCATTGTAAGAAAAAGCACCCCAGATCATGATGGAGCCTACTACACTGTGTCTCATACAAAACATCTCCTCCTCCACCTTGTCATGCCAGTAATGTTGGAAACCATCAGGACTGTCCAGGTTAAATTTTTTCTTGTCAGAGAATAAAACTTTCTTCCACCTTTCATTGTCCAATGTTTGGTGCTTCCTTGCAAAGTACCAAAGTACACACAGACAAGTTAGTGGCGGGGGAGGAGACGTGGCCTTTAAGCACATTTTTTTTTCTTTAAGCTCTTCTTTTGAGGATGCAGTGTTATGGTTATTGGACTGCACTCAACATCAGTAAGGGCCTTAATTTGGATTGAGGATTGGCCTGTGTCTTCAGGGACAGCTGTTTGGATCCTTATGCTCAGGTCAGGTGGAATTTTTTGGGTCTACCACTTCACTTTTTTGTCCTATAACCCTCAGGATCTTTTAAGAAATTTAAAATGACCGTCTTACTGCATTCAGCCTCTGCACCAATAGTGCATTGTAAGAGGCCTTGTTCGTGCAGTTCAACTATCCTGCCACATTCAAAGACATAAAGCCTTTTTACCGTTGCCAACAGGATCCCATGACAGTATGATTGCCTGACAGAAAACAACATAAAAGCCAGATTTTTGTGCAGTCTTTTTAAAGCAGTTATCTTAAATTTTTGATTAGCTGATGAACAGCCTGTTTGAGTTTAAATGCATTTTTCGATAAATTGCCTACTCTGTGTTATTTGTCTCTTGCTCCTGTTTCTTCTTTTTGCATTTTTAAGCTCTACTTATGACCTAGTTACAATCCACCAGCACGAAATACAAATGCAAATACTATATATACTATAGTATTTTTTTCACCGGTCTTAAGCCTTTGTTCAGGAGAGTATAACACATGAGTTTTTTATAATGTTGGAACTGTGAGTAAGACTATACGGTACTTTTGTCCACTACAGCTGTATGGATATAGTTCCCCCACAAATAAAAGTGGGGGAAGTATACTTTTGTGTTCCCCCACTTTTATTTGTAGAGAAACGCAAAAGTGCAAGTTACTTGGTACTTTTGTGGATATTATTAAATATTAAAACCTGTTTGATAAGATTATAAAATGCAGTAAACTGTTGACAATTGAACCAGTTGTTTGCAACCTTTTCAGCTTATGATCCTTTAAACATTGTGAGTAATTAGTCATGTCTCATGTCTTTAAATAACAGCTTCTAAATACAGAATACCACTGTAACATCTAAATATTGTTTGGTTCAGTTAACCAAATGAGGACAAATTATACAATATCTCACAGAAAGCAAAGAGCAAAGAAAAGTAACTATACTAAAACAGATGACAAATTTATGCTGCAGAAGGAGGGCACGGCCCTTGATAAGAGCCACTGAGGTAATCAGTGCAACTATATGCAGATAAAACTGGATGCATCTTTATTCACAACTACAGCAGCAAAATTCTATGTAAAAACAGTATAGTCTGCATTAACAGTCTGCAGAAAGATTGCATTTTGCTGATAGTACCTGATGTACTTTAACTTAAGATGGATTTGAAATACATAACTTTTATTTCTCTTGAAATTATAGAACTTATTTTTAGGTAGTTTATTCTTTGTGCTAAAGTGTTTCATTTCTTTTAAATGTGCACTTTATCAGAGTTCGCAACAAGCAATTCAAGGACCACATTGTAAGTGTTTCTTCCATATCTGGATCCTAATGTGAGTCACTTTAATATCCCTATCCCAGTCCCTTAGAAGAGTACCTGAAGTCCAACTGTACAATAAGTTCTCTTCATAAACGGCCTGACCACCAGGTGGTGTATGTGACAGGAGTTTACTTTTTAAATTATGGTGTGCCATTTGCCCTGACTGTCAAAAAACCCAAAAAACAAAAAAAAAGGCTATTGTATATCTACAATAGCCTTACTTCAAAATGGCACCTTTGGACATTCTCTAACGCAACAATGTTTGCTTGATTGAGAAAATGCGAGGGGAGCCACTGTCATAAGTAGTGCACAGTATAAATGACAAAATAATATTTTGAGATATACAATGCATAAAACACATATAACAAATATAGCTTTTTTGTTTCCTTTTCACGTTTAAGTGTATATACCTTTTAAACTTATTTTGCACAGGTAACCCTTCAGAACTGAAGCAGGCCAGCTCGTCCAACAGTATTTCCTCCCTTTTAAGTTTGGACCAAGGATAAAAAGTAAGACTGAGATCTTTAAAGAGTAATGAACTGTAGTCTACAATTCCTGATGTACTTGCCATTATAGTGAAGTTTAAAATAAAAGGGCTACACAAATGTAATCTTTGCGCTTGTCCGCAGCATATTGTTGAAGCCATATTCACAGCATATTCTTTTTCAGAGGTTGTTTTTAACATTCAAAGTCTAACCAGAGTTTAAGTTCTCAGATTTTTAAAAATAACTGTGGCTCTGACAAGCGGACTTAGCAGAGTGAGATGTGAAGATAAAAAAAAAACAAAAAAAACATGATTAATGTCCGCACTGAGTCATCCTTGTCTGACTTGAGCAAGACATTAAGAAAGAGGAACTTGGTTTCTGGTGGGATAGAGGACTAAAGCCTTATATGGTTATATATGGGTAAACACATGTGTTTTTGTGTGTGTATGGGAAAGAAGAGTTTTTTAAAAAGGTTAAATTTAAAAGTTGTTAAACAGACTGAGATGGCAGATTAGGCATGCTATGGCACAGGAAAAGAAATAGAAAAAAGTAACTTTCCACTGTGAGTAGTTGTGCGTGTGTGTGCATTTCTGTGCATGTGCGCATGTCTGTGTGCCTTGTGATTCACCCTTGTCTAATAATACCCACAGTCAACTCTAATAGTTGAAGCTTGTGGAGTCCAAAGAAAATGAGGAATCAGGAATAAGAAGTGAGAGGGCTGGATGTCCCCTTGCACGCTTGTCAAGCGACCGTTCCATGTCATTGTGAAACACATGATGGCCACTGAAACCTCTGGGGATTGTCAGCCAGGAAATGCAGGCCTTCTTTGTGGAGTGTCCACCCACAGAACTGAAATATTCGGTGTGTTTTTCCACAATTCTTTAGAATATTGTAAGTGAAACAGAATTCATTTAGTTCAAAACCCACTTGTCGACACGAATCAAAAACTGGGAGCTGTAGGCTAATACAACTTTGCACATAAATGCTGGATTGCATGTCAGTCGGCAAAGATGTTTTGTGGGCTGTGGGTTCAGATCATGTTGTGTAAAACTGCATTGCATTTCAAAGTGACAGTATCTTCAGCCTGATTGTAAATTGGGAATATAATTAATCCTGCAAGAGTGTCATTAAAAAATATCTAACACATATATTTCTATTCTTGTAAATAAATATACTTTGATGTTTTTACAGCCGGCAGGCCACATAATGACACCATTTATTGACTTTAACCGAACTTAACACACAGAATAGCATACACATCTCATTGTTTTAAAATGTTACTTTGTCTGCTTACATGGTATCTTCTTCTTTGTAATTTATTTTATGTGATGAGAGGTGTGAAGTAATGGGTTTTGCTGTAGATACAAGCTGGTGACAGCCTGGTAGCAGATACTTTGCTTTTAAGATTAGCTCCTGTCATTTATTCTGTAAGAAAAAATACAAATTATTTACAATACGGATGCTTGTTAGTTCTTCCACCTTTGCATGCCACTCATATCCTAACACTCCTGCTCACAAAACTTACAAAAGCAACTTTTGTTGTATTAAGCCACATGCTCTGTTTCACAAAACTGCATCTAACTTCATGTTGATTTTTGTTCCTGCTGTCATTCTGCCCTTGAATCAGTTATTTTAAATGATAAAGGGGAAGCATCTATTGTTTTAGAAGCTGGAGATTAACATATGCCCATTACCATTAAATTCAAATTGTCACAAAACCTCCAATGTGCTCATATGCAGCCTGTTTCACTCTGTGTATAAACATGTTTTATACACTCAGCATTTCGGATAAAACAGAGAAGCTTAAAAAGAGCTTAGAAAGCAGATTAAAGGTCACTTGATTGTATCACTTTTCTTCAGCTGTTGTTAGTAATTGCATTGCAAACTAATAAAAAATAAGAAATGGTTCAGGATACTTTTGAATTGAACTGATATGGCCGAATGAACTGAACTTATGAGCCTTAGGAGTTCATGCTGGATTCACAGCCGTAACAACTTGTCTCGTAGGAAGTTTGTCACCTTCTTGTTTTAATAGGGAAGAAGAAGAAGGAGAAGAAGAAGAAGCCTTATGGTACCAACCTAAATTGGTAGATTTAAGGAAGTTTTTAGTTCCCCTGCTAATTCAGAGATATATAGAAAGCCTGCATTTTTCAACCACCTTTGGCAATTTGCTTCCAGTAGTTCAACAACTGCCTTTTAGAAAACTTTACAGCTGGATGTTGTACATTGTGCGATGGTAAGACCCAAGTAGATTTTTTTTTTTCTGAGTGAGACTCTGGGCGTTTCCTCACTGATTCAAGTTCATGGTTATGAGACGGTGTTTTTAGTAATACTTTGTGTTTTGTAAAAGTTTTCAGAGCGGAGTCTACGACTGAATATGTTAAAGCATTTAACTGGCAATATTTACTTATATTTTATTATTTTAAGAACTTTGAATGTTATTTATTTGGATTAGTTTAATTTTCAAAAGATTTCAATTTAAATTTTTATTGAAAATGTAAACAGAGTGTCATTAGTTTTATAACATTATTGTTTGCCTTTTTGTATATAATGCCCTTGTATTTACTTAAGATGTACCATTTAACAAGAAATGTATGTACCTGAATTTAATGCTTCTGATATTTGAGGGTAGATATTATGGTATTAATCTTTATCAAAAATGCTCAAAACATATTTATATAAATATTTTTATGCTGACTTTGATGGTTCACTGTTTCCTGTACATAATTAAACAAAATAGTTTTTATTTGCTTGTATCCATTATGAACAAAGTATAGTCTGCCTAAGGGACTTTTTTCAGGGGTGGGGGTTTAAAACTTTTTTTCAACCGAATTACTCAACTGGCTCAGAAGAAATGGTGAGCGAAGACGATTACGAAATTTGAATACTGCCACAGGAGTTACAGAGTGTGGACATCAACCTGCAGTCATTCTGGTCAAACTGATGTTCTGCGCAGGGGGAGTGCAACACTTCCTGTTGCGACGTACCCTGTATCCTGTTTTCCACAGTCAGTGGTCATGCATATCATTCCCCTCTGCAAGGCTGTGTGGGCACAATCTCGTGACCATGTGCACTGAGTTTTCTGAGACTGAATCGAGGGAGACTCCTAGGTTTAAGAAAAACTCTAAATGTCAGCAAAAAAAAGAAAAAAACAATCTGTAGGCTTAGAATGGCAAAGTGAATTTATGCAAGACTGTTAAGAAAAAACTTTAGTCTACTTTGCAAAAATTTTGATGAAACAGACTTCAGTAAATAACAGATATGTTATTGTATACTCCTTGTGTTTTGTAGTGTTAAGTAAGCTGTAACAGTACCACTTGATAAGCGGTAGTTCTTCCTTCAGAATATTAGTAATGCCTTAAAATAAGTGCATACAAGCAGTGATGAGAACACTGACACCTCCATACAGCAGGCCTCAACAAGACTTGAGGGGCCACACTTTGTGACCGTGAATTAAGAGGTGCTAATATAACTGTTTGCATACATGTGTGGACTCACAGATATGTATCTTGTGACTGTATTCAGACTGAAAACTGTGAAGTGCTCAGTTACACCTTGTGTTGTGGCCAAACCAGAATGCAGTTCTTGGTCTGAGCTGCTGCAGGTCACAAGTATGTAATTTCACAGTGTGTCACTTACACTTACACTTAAAACAAATTTATCAACGCTGACAACTTTATTTTATATCTCACTGGACCTGTTTATGCTAGGGTAAGAGGGGTCTATTTAGGTGCAAGCAAAATCATGCAATGGACATTTTTGCCGGGTGCACATTTTGATCTATAACAGCAGGAAAAGCACAGGTATAGCAATAATGGTTGCATCCCATTTGGAAGAAGTCCTGCTGTTGTGTGTGCTGAGTGTCTAAGTAACTGAACTTTACTGCTTAATTGTTGCTGCATTGGATCAGCTGGAGATTTGTAATTGTTTGCTGCCATTGGTTATTATTATTAGTATTTGTAAAATGTTATTATTATTTTCTAACCAAACACTCAAACAACTGACAGACAATGGCGAAGTAGGTCAACACCGCTGAAGGCTGAGTCACAGCTACAAGTTCTATCAACAAAACTTACTGCTGTTTTGCTGTATGGTCCCAGTCTCATTACAATAATACTTAACGTTTTTGAGTACAGTGCCAAAACTAAAATACTTATATAGTTTAAACTGTAGCATATTTAATTCCTTTTACTTTGTATTTATGTTCCCTTGTATTCTCCACCAAGGGGTCGCCACAGCTGATGAATCCGCATTGGTAATTTGGCAGAGGTTTTACGCTGGATGCCCTTCCTGGCACAACCCTTCATGGTGAGAGGGGCTTGTGTCCCCACCTGGAATGTAATTTCTTTCAGTAGTTTTTCATAATTTAGATGGTTGGACTGTTAGATAAAGCCACAATGTGTGATGGTTCGCTAGTTATTTAGGCCACCCATCAGTTGTAAGCCAATATCACAAACCTATTAAACCCATGTGGAAAAACAACCAACCACAGCAGAACAGTGTCCTTCTGGCAGATCCAGTATAGCATAGTTTTTTAATAATAATACAGGAATGTACTTTGTGTTTTGCATTGATTTGCTGTCAGTGGTGGGGGGAAGTATTGGTATCCTTAACTTTTTTTTTTAACATTAGAGCAAAACAGTAATTTAAGTTGTTGACAAGAGTTAAATGTGAAGATTTAATCTTATGAGCTAGCAGCCATTTTACTTGGCTTTGCATAAAGACTGAATAAAGCTAGCACTGCTCTGTCTAAAGATAGCATAACTTGTCTACCATACGTGCACACACAAGGATTATTACTACAGAATACAGAATGATACTACATTTTGGTTTCTGTGCAGCTTAAACTCTTTGTGCTAAGCTAACCATAATGACTACTGACTGCAATTTTTTTTCCTGCTTTACCCTAATCAAGGAAATACTATTGATTTGTCAAATTCTATCCCAGGAAGTAGCAGCAAGACACCCCTAAGTAAAAAAACATTTAAAAGTATTATATTATGGGACTTTTTAAATAAGCCACTACAGGAGGAGGGAATATTTAGTGGGAGTTAATATAAATGGACCAGGGGTTTGGGAAATAGTGTGGGTTGTCTTCCAACTGGAAGGATGGTGGCTCAGTTCTTGGTTGCTCCAGCCTACATGCTAGAGTGTCTTTGGGCAAGATGTTGAAGATGTTCCTAGATTACTCCTGATATGAATGTTAAATTTACTGAAGGACATAGTATAAAGCACTGTATGAATGAACTGGATAATAAGGCTTATAGTAAAAAGTGCTTGAAGTGCTCAGAGTAGAAAATTATTATACAAGTACCAGTCCATCTTTAATATTTACATGAAATGAAATGAAAAATGAGTTAATCTGCATAAACATACATTAATTATTTTAAAGGTAAGACATAATAAACTACCTTATCTTACCTAATGTCATGTAGTATCATTATGACAGAGAATTGTAAAAATAAATACTTTGTTACAAATGAATGTTTTAATGTTAACCAGAGTGGATAGCCAATTTGATTTAATTCTTGCAAGTACCTTTAATTTGTACTAGATCTAAATGTAATTTGGTACATTTCAAATCTATGTACATTGTTTTACAGAGCTTCGCCTTTATTTTTCAGAGCAAAACTTTGCATGTATTTGTGATATTAGAGATGAAGTTAAACAATTCTGAAACAGAGGAGATATTTTTGTGTTAGGTTTTATTATATTTTGTAATTGTGTCCACCACTGTGAAAAAATATGCTGAAGTGGTTTAAGTCTGCCGGTAGTGTAATGTTGTCCTAAAACCTCAACTCATGAACACAACATTTAGTGAACTGAATTCTCTTTGACAGTTTAAAGGTAATTTTGTTGAGAATGCATTAGAATTTACAGATGTGCCTAATAAGTGGCCTTACACTGTATATTAGCAATAGCTTAGTCAAAGTCACTGTAAAATCATACGCACATGACAAATAGAAATCTCTCAGAAAAACAGTGCATGGCATGTGATGTGTCGTGGTAATGTTTTTTTTTTTGTTTTTATGATGTTGCAATCTGTCTACACAATGTGGAAAAAAACAAAACAAAATAAAGCTTCTACTGAGCACTGAAAATGTTACCTGTATTTCTTTAAGTTATATCTTTAAGTTTATTAATAAATGAAAAATAACATTGCTACTAAGTTTGTGACAATACTTGTAAATAAGATTTCTGTTGCCATCGGCTTGCTAAGTAGTGTGGGAATTATTTTGTTTTAATAAACCCAAAAGTATTATCTGCCACTATCTGTTGACTGTAGTTTCTGTGTTACAGGCAATAATTCAAATTATGTCAGGTGTCATCTCTGTTTCATTATTTACACAAACAACATTCTTTAATGGTGACTTTATATCCTCTTCAGCACTGTTTATAAAGTAGTTTTAATCACAGTGTCTCACCTGGTGCTGGTCTAAATAAGGCACCACGTAACACACAAATTTTAAGAAAGAAATACACCAGCAAGGCGACTGGCTCTTATCGAGGCCTGGGTCATCCTGACCATATGACACGTAAATGGATTCATTTAAAGGCAGCCTTCAAGGAACTGAATGTGAAACTAAAGTTCCCAGTTCCTCATTTAATAATATAATACTGCTGTTGTGTATGTAATGTGTGCTACATGTACTTCATCACTCAGGCCACAAGGAAAACAAACAGTCTAACACTATAAAACCAGAAACAAGTAGAGAGACAGTGTTTTAAAATTGTTATTTTAGAGTCACAGATACAAGCAGTAAGTGTTAATCTTGTTTTATTGTCAGTATCTAGTTGAGACACAGTGTTGATGCAGTAATTATTACAATAGAAATGAAACACTTGACTTAAATGCAGTTTTAAGTCACATTTAGGCCAGTAGAGCAGTGAGGTTTTGGCTATTTATTTAGTCAGCTTGTTCACACTCACTGGGTACAGTGTTTACAGTGCTGTATTTCCTCAGATGAGTTGTTTTTTAAAGCTCTTGTAAAGGATGGATTTTATTTCATGTTATTTGTCTGTTTGAGTGCTTATAAGGTCAGCTCAGAAACAAACATGCTCAGTCATGTTCAGACAATTCTCCAATTTAACTTTAATTTGAACTACAGTGAGAAAATCCATGTAGATATGGGTTTTGGCCTAATATTTTTTTAAAGTTCACCTGGTAGAAGTGTATTATATGAGCAAATGGTACTCATTACCTGAATGGATTATTAGGTTTATTCTCTTTGTGTAGTGGATTACACATTCACCTTTCATCAAAAGGTTCCTGGTTTAATTATGGGTGGAGACATAGCCATGGAGGGTTGTGTCAGGAAGGGCATCTGGTGTAAAATCTCTGCCAAACTACCAATATGGATCTATCTGCTGTGGTGACCCCTTGGGGGAAAATACAAGGGGGTAACTGAAGATACTCCTTGGTGAAGGTTGACTAGATGTACCTGCTTTTGTGGGGCCAAACAGCATTTTTATCCCTTGTCCCATTGTCCCACAGCTTAAGACTACTGTCCCACATTTTGACTGGCTCTGAAAGATATACTCTTGTCTAAAGTCTGGCTTTTACCCAATGCATGTAAAGAATGCAGGGAGGTTCTAGCAAAGTGAAGGTTAGCCTGTCTAAAGCTACAGATCAGGCAAAGTTACAAGTCATGAAAAAGTCACAAGTTTTGTGAAAACAATGGTACAGTCTCTCACAGTTCTCTCTTTTTCTAAAACTAATAAAATTGCAGCTGTTGCTCAAAAAGGTATTGCAATCTATGGATGCATCTCTTTTTAAACCAAAGATTGTTACCAGACAGAACAGCGGCTGAAATAACAGTGAAAAAAAGAGAATAAGAAACTTCAAACAAACTTCAACTTCCTTTTATCCTCACTGTATTTACTTAGCGAGAGAGTTCAGTAACTGGCATGGTTTATTGTATTTTTATTTTTAAGTGAGATATGAACATTTCAGATTGCCTCCTTGCACTGCTAATGTGTCCCACATTGGCCCATAGAAGCACTGTATTTGCAGCGCATTTAGTTTGTTTGGATCTGATCACCCTAGGTTACCACAACATTTTGACACGACCCTTTAGCTCAGAAAAAAAAACCAAACATACTGATCAGTGGTAGTACAATGTCTTCAATTTTTGATTATTTTAATCTTATGCAATGTTGTACTTCTTCACAGGAGTTCAGAAGAAAATACTGTACTGTTACACTCTTAAAATTTTAAGACACTGGTTATGTTTCGAATTCAGACTAATACAAATACAACCAATTCAACCAATACAATACAGCAGTAAAGTTACATACGTTTCATCAGTATTTCAAATCCAGTTATAAGAATTAGAAATACGCTGTTGTGTACAATACAGTAAGTCCTTTGAATATGTGTGCTTTAAGTAAATTCTATTGCTAACATAACAAAATAATTTCCCCTTGGGATTAATGAAGTATATTTCAATTCAGTTCAATTTAAAACTTTGACAGCAGCATTTTCCTGTGTATTCTATGCAGCAATTCTACTTTTACAAAAACAAGATATCAGAGTACGCCTTTCACCACTGAAATGATGACATAAAACTTTGATTACAACTTGATTTTTTATGAATCCATGTTAGTATATGTTTGTTATACCTCTATAGAACTTACAGTGGAATCAATAAGTCAAAATATTATAAATATTTGACTTAGTGTAACTGTTAGCAAAATGTTACTTAAAAAAAGATTAATTAAATTACTTTTCAGCCATTTTGTCGATTAGCATAAAACAGAAATCATGATCTACTGGATTCACTGAAAATAGTTGTGATAGAAATAGTGCAGATCTTGCTGCAGCGCACCCTGTGTATTAATACTCTCGGAAAATGCTCCTGTACATATGGTCGGTTCTGCTCAGGCAGCTGTGATTAAGAGGGGGGTAGGCCACACTCTGTGTGGTTTTAACAGCTCCCCAAACAGAGGCAATTATGATCACACACTAGTTTGGAGCAAAAACAGGGCAACATATGGATATGGAAAGTATTTGAAATTACAAAAGACGCTGAGGTGACACCATCTTTTTAACAGCATATAACATGCCAACTTACATAAAAAGATAAATCTGCAAACATTATGACAACTGGGGAATGTTTAATATGAGAATCACTGTCCACTGCAGCTTCATCACAAATGTCTGTTGTTTTCAGATGGAGTTTGACCAACTATTTGACACATAGCTGAGATCTCTGCAGCCTGGTAACCCTGGTTAAAAGATAAAGACAAACTCAGTATTATGATTGTACAATGGGCATTATTTTAAGCACATTGCCTTATCACAGTGCTACACTCTTCCTCTTAAACAGGCAGCGCTATCAATATACACTCAGATTTGTCCTACACTGTTACTGTACTATTCATCAGTTATTTCAGCATCTGGAATATGCGTATTTATTTTCAGAAATTACAGTTGACATGAGATGTTCAGAAACTGTCAACCAAAGTATACTGCTCACCCACAACATTAAAACCACCTACGGTGAGGTGCAACACTGATCATGTCATTTCATTGCAACGTTTTTGGGCACTGTGGATGAAACTTTGACATACTGTATACCACCCACACAACATGCAGACAAAGTAGCATAGCAATGAGAATTCCTAAAGGCAGTGACCTCCCCCACTAGGATAATTCACCTGCCACAGTGCAAAAGCTGCTCAAGACCCTCTCTTAGATCACAACAAACATCCCATGGCCAAAAAACAACCCAGACCTTAATTTTATTGAGAATCCATGAGATGCACTGGAGTAAACCTGAGCCACTGTCAATCCACCCTACAATGCATATGACCAAAAGTGTCTGCTGCCATCTCAGGGCCACATCACAGGTTTAAGGTTCACATGTCCAAGCCCCAACAGATCAAATCTGTTCTGGTGACCTACACAATATTTCGAAGGATCTGTGTATCTAACTTTTTATGGTGACCTAATGTCTTATGAATATATAGGCCAAATTATTTAGTATAATATAATGTAGAACTATGCATCAGTAAAAA
>VUQH01038097.1:0-14001 GCA_015106775.1 Etroplus canarensis | reverse complement strand
GGACCATTGTATCACCGTGGTGACAGAGAGGCGAGCCAAAAGCTCTCATTACCCACCTCTTCTTCCTTTCAGTGTGGGTGTGTGTGTGTGTGTGTGTGCGTGTGCGTGTGTGTGTGTGTGTGTGTGTGTGTGTGTGTGTGTGTGTGGTGAGGGTGGTGTGTGCATGGGCAACATTTTCCCGAACAAACCTTTGTTTACATGACTAAAACAACTACAGTAGTCATTTTGCTACAAGGTACACCTTCAGTCTCTCAGTTTCAGGTCAGCAGTCAGAGCCCAGACACATGGTCTACATTTACAGCTTACTACATTATACATAGAGTATATGTACAAACAAAGTTGGCTAATAAAGCAAATCTATTCAGATTAAGGGTTATAGAAGTATATTATATCCTAAGCATAGTAATTTTGGTGTAATAGAATTGGGATTTTACTTTAATACTTGAAATACCCCAAATGGTTTATAACACACTGCATAATGTAATTTTAAAATCTAAGGTATAATTGACATCATTACAACAGTTAATATATAAATATATATAAATAATATAAAACATGTACTAAAAGTACAGGCAAAGAGCACAAACTTAACAAGTTAAAAACATTTGACATTTGTCACCTCAGACACTTGGTGGGGGAGAAACCGATAGTGAGGAAATCCCTTGATGGTGATTGGCTGCCAAGTCAGGGGACAGCATATAGACCCTGATAAATGTGAAGATTCATGGTCTCCCCTGACAAATCATCAAATGGCCAGGAACCTTTTGCAGACACACTCTATTGCTCCCACCCACATCAGTTTTACAGAAGTCTAAAGTTCCTTTTTCATTTTACAGCCAAACAGTGAGCCTTGTTTATTTAATTTAATCTGTTGCAGTTGAAGGCCTGTTTGAGTAGTTAAGGGTATAAGCTTGTGCTATACAATAAGAGAGGGAGACATTTTTTGGTTTTCGTTGACTGAGAGGAAATTTTGAAACATTGTGCAATGGTGCCGCAAAAGTTTTGAAAGGTTGTGAGAGCGTTTCGCCTGCAAAGCATCTGAGAGTCGTTCTTGGAGAAGAGGTCTCCATGTTGCATTCATACAGAATGGAGAGCTATCTCATTCCTCCTGTAAGTATGATTTATTTTATTATTATCTAAATTCTCTGGAATCTTTGTTTCATCTGAGGCTTAAAAAGAATTCCCTGAATAGGTTTTTTATTGCTGTATTAATAGAGAAACACTGTGAAGAATGAATGACAGACGATTTTTTGTAATTAGATGAGTTAATGTGGTCTGTAGTACAATTTGAATACAGGACTTACAAACTGTAAGAGTGTATTATACGATGAACCACATGAAAATGAAACTCAAAAGTTCTTTAGAGTTTCAGAACTGTAGAGACAGTAGGAATCGCCATTGTTCTAACAACAATTAAGCTAATTTAAATGTAAATATAAAAAATGTTACAAAAATGTAAAGTTTATATTACTTATGCAGATAATGAGTATTTTTTTCCTGTATACACAATACGGTCAGAGCTTGTCATTCATAATGTATATGTTTTTTGTTGTTGTGGTTGTTGTTGTTCCTGCAGCACACAGAAGAAATATATGATCCTGAGATCTACAGACATCAAATTGCAGAATATCCATATCCATATATTCTAGATCCAGAAACCCAGGCAGGTGAGTTTTACTTCAACAATGATTTTCTCTAATATTTTAAGGTTTAACTAAATAAATTTAAACAGACCAAAAAAAAAAAAAAGAATTGTGAAAAACACTCCCTGTATTTAAATTTAAGTCATTTTAAAATGCAAACAAATTATTATGATTATAACCAAAGATGTATATGTCAGCAAATAAATCCTATTTTTAAATATATAATAAGATTAAAAAACAAAACAAAAAGTCAATTTCGGTCATTTTAGTCTTCCACTCATCTTTAATTTTTTTGGCCATGGCTTAATCTGGTAACACAGACTTTTCTGGTTTGTTATACATAAAAAGACTGCAGTGTGTGCAGCTGGAGCGCACTGGAACACAGGAAACAGATGCCATTTCTTTTCTGCCGCTACAACTACAGACATAGAACAACTTTCGCCCCATGGGGTTTTGTTAATATAAGAAAGGTGCTTTACTTTCTCTTGTAATCAACTGTTTTGAATGTTGCACCAAAACAACCTGAATACGGTTTGGGTGTGGGAGCATCACTTGCGATTTAATATAAATATCTAGCCTAACATCTAAGGATGTCACATCTATATCTATGCCTTGAAATTTTTAAAATAAGGGTTATAGTTATACTGCTCAAGCTAGTAGATATTCAGTATTGTTGTAATGCTGCAGTTCATGTGAGACAAGCATTTTACTCTAGTTTGGTTTATTATTTATTAGACTGCACTTTACAGTAGTTTGCATGTGAAACATGTGTTCATGTCACATTAGTGCTCTTTAATTCCATGCTTAAACTTAAAATATGTAAAACGTGGTATTTTAAAGCTAGTTTTTAAAGTAGCTTTAAAAAAAACAAAAGTGCGATGTCCTTGTTTAAAAAAATAAATGAACAAGGCAATAAACAAAAAGGAGTACAAATTCAAGTTAATGGCTGTGGTGACAGGCCCAGTGTGGCAACAAACAGGAAAGAGCTTCATGCTGAATTCTCTATTATTCTCACACAGTTAATGCAAACTCAGGCACTTTGAGAAAGCAGCTTGCTGTCAAGTCTAGTTGCTGTTTATTTTGTACTTGTACATATCTTCTGAAAAATATTAATTTTCACAGAAATGCTGTCTGGTTTTTCCCATATATCTCCATTACCTGCATTTTGGACATATATTTCTACTGTATCAAATCATCTTATGGGCATTTTCTTCAGTTTAAAATTGTGAGGGGAAATTAGTCTGACTGGTTGTAATTTCTTTCCATTTTGTAATATCATAAGCTGCAAATTCTGTGGTAGCAAATCAGTGATGATTTTATACATAAGGAAACTAATAAAAGGCTGTGGGCATTATGCTGTTTCTCATGTTCTCTTTTTAGACCACTGGGACTACCACCCTCACCCTCATGTGCACCCTGTAGAGTTTGAAAACCTCCAAGAGACCAACTTCACAGAACTCCAGAGTGTTCAGGCTCTACACCCGTCTGGGCTCATTCGACACGACCCCATACGATATGAAGCAGAAAACTTGCTCGATCAAAACCTTGCAGCTCACCCACATGTGTTACAGCAACCAGTAAGTCCTTCTACTACCCAGCAATAGACCCACAAAAAAAGCCAGTTTCCATTACATTGTAGTCAGGGTCTACAATGTAATGGAAAGTGGCTTTTGTGACTGTAGTCACAAATGACAGTGATGCTGACTTCTCATGCGATTAATTAAAGTACAAATGAAGCTGTAAGAAACTTCACTATTAAATGACAGTGAAGTGCTTGCAGCTAGCATTTAAGCACAGTGTGACTTCTATTATCTGCACCTACTATTTTAGCCCATCTCAACACTTCTAAATTAAGGATTTAAAATGAAAGCTTTACATAAAAATGAGTATTTGGGCTCAGCAACAACAAAATATTATAAAATTAAATTTTTACATTTATTTGATGATACTATATTTTTATTAACACGATAAACATTTACCCTACTGAACTGTATTCACAAAGTAAGAGGCATAAGTGTGCTCTCTGTGTCATTGGTGTTAAAGTGATAAAAACTACACTAGAAACTGACATCTATCGACTGCTTCACACTTAAGCTGATTTTGGTACAGTGTTACATATATTTTTAGCTTTATGAAGACATTTTCAAAATCTATATAACTTAAGGATGGGACTGAAATCAGAGGCAAGATTTTGGGAGCTGGAGGCCCTTTAAGATCCTGTGAGAAAAAAATCAGGAAGTGAATCTTTGAGTTACAAGAAGTGCTTTAATTTTAGAATTTTTCTTTTTTTTCCCAGTAAAAAGCAATATTTATTTTGAACAGGCTCTGAAGACTCAGCTAAACTCACTCAAAGTTGCATCTGCATGCTTCAAACCTCCAGTTATGAACCAATGAACTAGAACAGAGAGCTCTGGTTTTGGAAAACAGTGTATCTAACCGCTTCAGCGTTGTCAGTTTCAGACCCTTTAGCTTTCACGGACCATTTGTTGTGTCCATCAGTATGAACTCATGTTCACACACACACACACGCACACACACGCGCACGCACGCGCGCACACACACACACACACACACACACACACACACACAGAGGCAGATGTGTTTTAAAGGAGAAATCTACTTTAAAGAGTTAAAAACTAAATAAACGTACAGGTGAGTTTACGTGCATGTGACATTGTGCATCAAAATAATTTTACTCACTACATGTTAATATCACAGGAGTTCCCAAAACTTACCATTTATGTTAGGTTGAATACAGGTGCACTTTCCCCGTATAAGGTCAAGTTAAGTCCAAAGATGTCACAGAATGAAACATTTCATTCAGTGTGTGAAGAAGTAAAATCCCGAAACAAACAGATACACCTAACATGAAGTATCCTACATAAACATAAAGAACATTTCATATTGTGAACCTTCCTTTTAAATAATTTTAAATTTTACGCACTGAAAGACTTACCTCTTGAAGCACAATGTGTGTTTTTGCTGTTTGTAATTGTTCACAAAATGCCACAGAGGACATGTGCTTATAAGTCACATGATGGTTTTCACTTTATGCAAGTGAAATTTCCCTTTAAAAAAACATGTGCCATTTTTACAATAACAGGAAAATGCTTGTGCAGTTGGGAAAAAAAAAAGAGATAAGGTGTTGATACAGAAATTTAAATGTGACATGAAAGTACAATGTGAAAACCGCTGCTCACACATGGAATTCACATGTAGGTGTCCACACTGACTGTTGTCTTAAAAGATGCTATGAATACATTGACAACTATTGCCCAGCCACACACAGGAGCATCCACACATCACAGCTCATGCAGAGAGAAATTTCGTTTTAAGCTTTCACTTAGAGCGAGAATATCTTAGTGGAAACCCACACTTTAGTATGTGTTTGATATGGGGTACTGTGTAATATGCACCCTCTGACCACAGAGAATAGCTCTGCCGTAAAGTCTACTTTTAAAAGCTTTTACATTCTTAGTTTTTCTAGGCATTAAGAATGTGATAATTCTACCCTGTCTGTGCTGACTATTGATACTCGGGGACACTGTTGTACCGAAATGAAGTACATTTAAAAGTGTGCCTGATAAGTTGTGGTCCTGCATACCAATGCTACCTGCTAGGATCTCAGTTTTAAGAATAAAAATGTAGAAACTTTGTAAAAGTGATTACTGAGTGTATTTTAGTGGCAACATAATCTCTACATGCAGTTTACACCATAAAACATCCCATAATTATTTAAGTGTCAGACATGGTGGTTAGAAAATTATTTAAGAAATAAAACTAACAAGTAAATGAATAAAAACTTGTATGAAATTTGTCTGAAAATGTAAGGGTTGAATAACACATACAAAAAAAAAATACTGTAATACATGTAAAATTTCTTCATTTGAAACTTTTCTCAACTAAAACTGTTAGAATGTTAGAAAATGGCATACACCTACGAATGTTGCCAGTTAAATTTGTAATATTATGCAGTTCAGTCCTGGGCAGTCGGGTCGGGTCAGTATTAGCAATGTCATGTAAGTATGTTTAAATGTAGGCTCGATACAGTGAGGCAAATTTGAAAGGTTTCAAATCTCAGTATTTAATGCATCATCTTATATAAAGTACTTGGGTAAAAAGTTACTTTCTACCAATGAACATGATCTCCTTTCATGCTCAAGTGATATTTTGCAGTTTTCTATTTAGTCGTCTGTCTTAAAGACAACATTAGGGCATTCTTTGGCCAGTTTTTACACTAAATATTGTACATTACCATTCACAAAAGATTTCAAATCCAAACATATCATGCTGTTTTCTATTAAATGATAATTTAGTTATCATTTCTTTATTATTATTATTTTGTGACAACCTAAGGTGAAAATTATTTGACCAGTAAGGTACAAGTAAAATTATTGGAAACATTCTTTTTTCAGTTTAAAAATAACTAACTTTGATTCATATGCTGTAGGTAACATTCTTCCCTCGGACCTTGTATCCACCACCTGCGTCCCAGCGCAGCTCTGATGATGAGGAACACGGAGGACGAAGTCCCCCACTGGAAGTGTCTGATGAGGAGTCCTTCAGAGATCGAGCCCCTTATATCTCATCAGGAGAACTGGGTAAGGAGCCAGATTTATATTTCATATTGTATGTGCACTTAGTCTGCAACAGTTAACAAAGATACTTCAGGAAACACCAGCTGTGGTGGCCATTTGAGATTCTCAGTCATGCAGGTCATTTTATATTTATAAGTGCTACGCCACAGCACTTTCTTTAGGTTCTAGATCTAAAGCATGTCCAGTTGCCCTTGATTTAGTTCTCCATAGTTATGCTGTGTTATTGTCTATTGCTTTTGAATAACAACCATGTGTCAGTGGTCTAAGTGATCCCATGAAGATGATAACCATGACAGGGGATACGTTTTCTTGTTTTGTGCCATGTGACACTCAGACCTGCTCCAAAGGTCCCTTTATGCCTTATGGATAAGTTTTGTCTTCCGTGCACTTGGGTGTTGGAGGTTTGTCATTAAGACATGTCAGCTTTGTGTTCTGCTGACACCTTAAGTTGGGCTTTTAAGAAGAGCTACAAGTTGCGCAACTGCTTTTACATTGCTGGTCTTGCATCTTCAGCGGAAATGGGCCGTAAAAAGACAGAGTTTTGTTTTCTGTTATGAATAAGCATGAAATTGGTTTCCAAGGGTGGAATTCCATTTAATTCATCTACCCATTTTCTAAACTACTCACTCAATTCAAGGTCATGGGGTGCCTGGAGCCTGTTCCAGCTGTCATTGGACAAAAGGAGGTGTACATCCTGGGCAGGCCCAGTTATTCAATTCAATTCAGTTCAGTTCAATTCAATTCAATTCAATTCAATTCAATTCAATTCAATTCAATTACCAGTAATCCCAGGGCTTCTCATATTGTAAGGTACTGTAATCTACATTTCTATTTGGATTTTAGAATCAATGCAACTTACTGTACTTGTTGGATTTCCAGTCTGAATACCTCCCTGGTCTTCTAATGAGACATCCATAAGTCAGAAATTTGTCCCTTTTGGGGCATTTTTTTCTATTTTAACCAAGTTCTGAATAAATGTGGTAGGTGGCCGTATGTTTAGTGAATGGACATTTTTTCCAGCACAGCAGGATTGACTCACTCTGCAGAGTCAGAGGCTCTTTGTCAGCAGACCTTTGTTCTGGATGATGTTTAGTTCACTTTGTAGTTAGCCATTGTTGCTGGCTTACCAAAACTGTCTGCACTTCCTTTTGTGGATCACTTAGGATTTAACAGGACCTGCTATAAAATAGTAGTGTCCTGCGCACAGCGTTGGTAATGCCTGTAGTCAAGTAGTTTGCTTAATGTGAAGTTTATTTTGTTTGTTTGTTTGTTTGCTTTTAAAAAAAACAAGTGCTGAAGGGAGGACTTCAGGAGAAGTCACTGTGTGTCAGACCAGAGTGGTGCCCTTTTTAATCAACTTTATAGAGTCTTTGTACTGTTGGATTGTGTAGGAGCAGAAATGAATAGAGAAAAAATACCATACTTCTTTGACTGAAAAGACCATGTATCCATCTTATTAAAAGCTTCTTGTCCAGGTTAACCAGTGAGGCAAGGACCATGCATTTCATAAATAATTAAAATAAATAAATACATACATGGATGAATTCATAGATACAAACATAGATGCATACATAACCAATTGGGTTTAAGAGTACCCTCTTCTTTACATGGTTGGACTAAATCTTTACAAAATGAATAAACAATGCTCACTAAAAAAATGATGGTTAAGTACATAAATTTCAGCTGCATCTTTGATAACCTGGCTGTCAAATCACTATCTCTAAGATAGGTTAGATTTGACTTTCATTGTATTGTTAACAAA
Source organism: Etroplus canarensis (assembly GCA_015106775.1). Lineage (NCBI taxonomy): Eukaryota > Metazoa > Chordata > Actinopteri > Cichliformes > Cichlidae > Etroplus > Etroplus canarensis. The sequence continues at coordinate 5,998 of VUQH01038097.1, read as the reverse complement.
ATAGTTACAGTATTATTAGAGTGCAAATTAATTGCTTTTAAGTAATAATGCATTTTAAAACTGTCTGAACCCCCCAAAAATACATTATGATGCTATAAAAAAAATGAGAGTTCTGCTTCAGTTGTCATCAGTTTTTTTTGTGTGTGTGGTTACAGACAGCCATTTATAAAGTTACCTGAATAACCTACTCACTACCTAGCATCACTGAGTTAAGTTTTAATATGTAAGCATTAATCAGCATATAGAGACAGTAACTACTATAGGTCTCAAAAGGGTTTATCTCATTTACCAGTCAGATTGTGTGAAGAACGCACACAAAATGATGAATCATGGAGGGTTACATTTCTTTCTTAGAATTTTAAGATAGTTTATTGCATAGTCATTCTACTGTCCTGTACTCCATGTAAGTGTTACACCCATAAAACAAGATGTAAAGCATACTTATTCTTTAAATTCTGCCTTTAAATTTATTACTAATTTGCTCAGTGACTGAAGTTTAATTAAACTTTGTATAATTTATAAAACCTGACTAATATTAAGTGAAACAATGAAGAGTCATTTGCAGTGTTCTCATGCATGGACAAAAGGATGATTACCATTGTGTTACATCACCTTACATGTTTGAATTGTTTTGGAATTGAAGATACTAATTGTTGTAGCTTGGCAGCTGGAAAGCTTGTCCATTCATGCTTCATACAACACTTCAGCAGCCCAAAAGTCCTTAGTCCATTGCCTGATTCTCCTCTTCATGATGCACTATTCATTTTCAATAAACCACATGACTGTAGCCCTTGCAGAACATGGTTCGGCATTTTCCTGCTGAAATAAACGTGGAGGACCCTGGAAGAGAATTTACTTTAATGGCAGTATATGTCCCTCTAAAATCCTAAATCGACACCTCAGAGTCAATGGTACTTTCACATACATATACCTCAGTCATTCTGTAGGCACTGATGCACCCCCATACCATCACAGATGCTGGATCTGGAACAAACTGGATGGTCACTTTCATCTTTGTTACAGAGAACTTGATGCCAATTTCCTTCCTAAGAACAAGCTTAAATGTGGACTCATCTGATCATAGCACTGTCTTTTGGTAAATGGACTGGTGCTTATACTGCACTTTTCTACTCTAACTGGGCACTCAAAGTGCTTTTTAGTACAAGTCTCATTCACCCATTCACACAGTACATAATTCTGCGCCTTTAAGTGCATATAACTATCACACACATTCACACGCTGATGGTGCCATCAGAGCAATTTGGGGTTCAGTGTCCTGCCCAAGGACGCTTTGGCATGTAGACTGGAGAACCACAGCCGTCCACACATCTGAGACATGCTCAGGCCCAGAGAACTGTGTAGAGTTGATCTATAGTTTTGTCCTTGGCTTATACAGTTTCAAGTTTTATTTCTGGATACAGCGACAGATTGTGTTAAGTGACAATTTCTGTAGCGCTAACAGGCCCAGGTGGCTATATTTGTCACAGCAGCATAATGGTTTGTTAGGCAGTGTCGCATGACTGCTTGAAGATCATCAGAGGGTTCTGCTCTTGCCCTTTATGTACTAAAATGTTTTTGAATTCTCTGAACTTTTATACAAGATTATGCATTGTAGATGTTGAAAGACCTGAATTACTGGCAATCTTGCTTTGAGAAATGTTTCTTTTGAACTGACTAACAATTCTCTCACAAATTTTGGGACAATAGCACAATTATTGCTTACAAAGACTGAGATTTGATGGATGCTACTTTTATAGCAACCGTGATATCTCACCTGCTCCTATTTAGCCTGCTCAATATGGAGTCTTCCAAACTGGAGTTACTTCAATATTGTGCTCTTTTCTATCTTATTTTAACTCTGTGCCAACTTTTGCTGAATGTGTTGCAGCCATCAAGTTTTAAATTTGTGTATATCTACAGCATAAAATTAAGTTTGTCAATAAAACTATTGAAAACATTTCTCAGTTAAATGAAGGTTCACAGGAATTTAAATATTCTTTTTTTTTTTGTTTTTAGTGTGCTTTGGAAAATTTCCCAACTTTTTTGGAAATGGAGTTTATACATTACTTCTAATGATGCAACTCTTTCATGTTTCAAAAGGTAACAAAAAGAAGATACGCTTGTACCAGTTCCTGTTGGACCTTTTAAGAAATGGTGACATGAAGGACAGTATCTGGTGGGTGGACAGAGACAAAGGGACATTCCAGTTTTCTTCCAAACACAAGGAAGCTCTCGCACATCGCTGGGGAATCCAGAAGGGAAACCGTAAGAAGATGACCTATCAGAAGATGGCTCGTGCCTTGCGCAACTATGGCAAAACTGGAGAGGTGAAAAAGATCAAAAAGAAGCTGACTTACCAGTTCAGTGATGAGGTGCTGGGGAAGAGTCATCTAGAAAGAAAACCATACATGTAGGCAGGAGGGATGGTGAAATACCAGGCTTAAACAATGAAAAGGGTTACATTAGAGTGGTGTTACTATAGATATTTAATCACCCTTGCTGATTAACATTGTATGAATATCAGCAATGCTGCTGCACAGTATGACAAGTTCTTTGAAGATACTGGCAAATGCAGCATAAGGTTATGGAGTGAAATCTTCCTTCCAAGACATGCCGAAGGACCACTTAATAATTATCACCCAAAGTACAGAAAAAAAATCACCACAGAAAGCTCAGTTTGGTTTGTTAGTCTGAATGTTTGAAAAAACAAAAATACTCCCAAATAGCACAATGAAAATATAGTCAGGACTAAACATGAAGATGGTTAAGCTGTTAACATGTTTGCAAATGTGTATGAAGATTTGAAAACGAGTACCTAAAAGCTGATATCTTTGGTTTTTCTTATTGTGGTGTGGGAGCTGGAAGTGCAAATCATGATGCTGTAGTACAGAGAGGTGTTTTGCCTACACGCCTAACAGACAAAAAAAAAATCTTGATTAATACAACTACTCTTGAAGCATTTTAATTCAAGTGGTTTAAAATGTGCAGTTTATTAACGTCTATAGCTTATTCTTGGCTAAAACCTATACAGTCTAGTACATTTAGTTTAATTCATCAATGATGACACACAATATAAAGGAAGTACAGCTCTTTATAATACAATATAAACTAAATATACATACATGCTGAATGACCACAAAGTTGAACTCCAACTTTAAAATAACTAAACCACTACCAGCCAAGAGGAACATCGATAAACTCTACAAGATAATCGTTTTCAAATGTGGATACACATTAATCAGTCTTGATTTTGTTGCTATACAGTTTTTATTTGGTTATGTTTTTGTTCATTTGTGATGTGTTTTCATCTTTATTCTTTTTTTTAATTATTGGCTTTACTAAGATAAGAAGTCTGATCGATATTTTGTGTATGAACAAGCTTAGTTTTTGCATTAAGACTGAAATGATGGGTAAACAGATCACCTGCTTCAAAGATAACCAAGGTCAATCAAATAAACATTGCATCTTTCAAATGTAAAAACAGTTACGTTTTTCATTTGGAACCCAGAGCAATGAGTTCCTGCAGGTTACACCTGCTTTTGTAGCTTCATATTAAAAGTAGAAACATGAGTTGTCTGAGCCTTTTTATCAAGCTCTTGGTGTAAGAGTAAATCAAGTTGTTTGCTGCTCATTTAATGGCTATAATTAAAAGCATTAGGGAAAAGAGAAAGAGCCCTCTCTTGGCCATGCACATTCTATTTGAAGGTAATTGATATTATTTTAATGTTAAAGTCCAAATTTTGCTTTATGTCATGTAACCACAGTAGGGCTCAGCCTTCTTCGTTATGTTGGACATTTTAAGTTCTCTGTTAATGGTGGCTAATCCTAATGTTTGTATATATTTACACTGCATTTTTATATTTAAAAAAGACAGGTGATACAAAGAAGTCACTAATAAGATGAACTAACTTCAAGCAACCACTCTGATTAGGCTTGATATTATGGTATATAAGACCATGATGAGAAATAGTTTGTACAAATATAAGAAACTCTGTATGTTATAATTACGAATCGCTTGTACAAAATAAATAAATTGTTCATCAATTTATGTGTATTTTACTTCTTGCACAGCTCATTGGGATGTGATTTTAAAATAAAAAACACTTAAGGTAAAACACAAGGGATAAGAAACATTGTATTAAGTTGAACTGTCTCAGATTTACAGATTAGGTTTGTTATTTCTTATTGCAACTGTAAAGATAATCCTTGCACTATGAGGAACTATGAGGTTAATACAGGGCCAGGGAGATGAAGTGACTTGTCAGCCAGTACTTATATCTGCCAGTGTATACTGACAGACTGCAGGCACCATAGTAGTTCATAGTAGATATAAGCAGCCTACAGTGACACAACTGGAATCTTTACTGTATTTTAGATTAACAAGTAGTCAATACAGCCCTGCTTTCATTTATTTTGTTTGTTATTTTCAATGATAAATAATTTGTTCATCATTTTCCAGAAAAAAAAAACATTTTTAGCAAACTGTCTGAAGTCTATCAAATGCTTTTTGACTTCTTCATTATCACACTCCTCCCTTTTTAACCAAAAAATAGGAAGTAACTGCATTTTTTATCATATCAGAATCAAAATTACTTTATCTTAGCCAAGCATGTCATACATGAAATATGTTTGGTGTGTGCATATGTAGCATGCAATGTACTACTCAAACCAGAAGATTTAAATATGTGAAATGTGTGAAATTTCATAATTAGATTCTCTTATTTATAGCATAATAAAAAAGTTATATTGACCTTGTACAACTGAAGTTGTTTTCTGCATCATAAAAGCTGGGCCAGAGAAGAGACCCAAGTCAAGTGTCTGCTTTAGTCTCACATTTGTGTACTGTCCTGGATAGCTACAGTATGAGTCTTTGACATCATGGAAGTAGCTGAAAGAAGTGATGTCAGGCTAAGAGAAAAAAAACTGTTAAGATACAAAGAAGCAACATTTGCCAATGTGTAATCTGCAGTACATAAATATACAGTCACCACAGCACCTGGTGTCTCAAGAGCCAACAGCTCCCCACAATGGTTGAGCTAAACTAGATATCTATATAACAAACAGGTGGGAAGATTTTTTTTAAATGGCCTTCAATAAAATATAATAAATTTAGTCTTAACTAGTCACCCAAGATGAAAGAAAAATCATACCGCAATATACATAAAAGTACTCCTGTCCCATAGATAGAATAGAGTATTTAAAGATGGTTAAATCAGATAAATTCTGAATATGCTTTCCATGCTTTTATGTTGTTCGTGTCAAAGCGTGACCCTACCATTTGAATGCTGGAGAGGCAATTGGGACTCAGCACATCAGTTTTTCCATTCTTCTGTTGTCCAGTTCTGGTGAGCCCATGCAAATTGTAGCCCCAGTTTCCTGTTCTTAGCAGACCGGAGAGGCACCCAGTGTTGTCTTCTGCTGATGTAGCTCAAGGTTACATGTTGGGTGTTCAGAGATGCTCTTGTGCATACCTCGGTCGTAACAAGTGGTTACAATGCCTATAAAAAAGTATTCACCCCCCCTTGGATGTTTTACCCTTTCACTGCTTTAATAAATGAAATTATGGCCAATATAATTTGACTTTTTTGACAAGAATTTGCAATAAAATGTTCTTTCATGTCAGAAACCAGCCACAGGGACCCACAAGCCAGTGTAGTCCTAGTGCCGGTCCCAAGCCCGGGTAAATGGTGAGGGTTGCGTCAGGAAGGGCATCCGGCGTAAAAACTTTGCCAAATCAAATATGCGGATTCATAACACAACTTCCATACCGGATCGGTCGCGGCCCGGGTTAACAACGACCGCCTCCGGTGCCGTTAGCCAACAGGGTGCCGGTGGAAACTATGCTACTGTTGGCCGAAGACCAAGGAGGGGGAGAGGGGGAAAGCGTGTTAGGAGGCAGAGAGAGAGAAGAAAAGGTAGGAGGGTGGAGGTGAGAGTAGGGACTTTAAATGTAGGGACTATGACTGGTAAAGGGAGAGAGCTGGCTGATATGATGGAG
>VUQH01038096.1:28174-41886 GCA_015106775.1 Etroplus canarensis | reverse complement strand
TCCCCTTTGTGTTTTAAACTGTCTCCATCAGACCTGTGGGAACATGATCTGGTGGAGCTGGTGTTGGAGGTCTCCGTATCACAGGTATCCCACCGGCAGCGTGACATGCTGCTGCGACAGGTCGGCGTTTTACTGGGTGTGCTTGACAGTGACATCATTGTGAGGGAAATCAGTGCATTTAATGAGCATAGGTGAGTTTGTGTCCACCTTTTCTGATTCAGAGATCTGTGCAAACCTGATGATGAAAGCCCAAAACACAATTATGGACACACTGGCCAAGTATTGTCCCCCTTCCATCCTCCTCAGTACTCATTTAGTCTTCCTGGTGTCTGGCGGTCCGGGTCGCCCCCCTCTGTCTGGCCGCAGTGTTGCACTTGGCCTGCGCAACAAATTACGTAAACAGAAGAATGACTTCCTCATCTTCAAGGCCCGGCGAGTGGATACAGTCAGTGAGTACCACAAAAATGTTACACACTACAAAACAGAAGAAGTAAAAGGAAATGGGAAATTTAATTTTATATATTAGATTGTAAACTAATTAAACTCTACAGTCAGACTCATATTTACAACAAGAGCAGTCTAAAGCTCCATCCATAGCGATGGTTGGTTTCTGGTGGACATTCCAGGCTACAGTTAAGTAGGTAACCCTCTAATGTAATTACCACCCCTTCATATGCCAGTCAGCTGTACTCTTCACTCTCATTGGTAGTCCCTTCAGTTGTCATCTTCAAAAGTTTAATACATGATCCCCGCACTTTGCATCACTATGGTTTTTTTTGCCTGTTGTCTCTTCCTGTATGGATGCCCCTCTAGACTGCATTCCTCCAAAGCTGAATTCCCCCCACATCATGCAGGAACTGAGCCAATGGATCCATACAGATATTTGGATCCTTATTAGTGATATTTTCCTGAACATAAAGACAGTATGTCCCTGATTTTCTTTTTTGAGTTTGATATTTATTTGTGAAGATATGGCACAAAATGTAAAATGTTATCCTATCTTGCAGTGGTAAAGAATCTTCCCAAAAAATCCTGGATGTATATTTGGATCAGGATTGACTCCTAAAGTTAATCACTGCTAATTTAAGCCAGGCCTCAGCTCTGACAATTAATGCAAATCCTTGTAACCTTGTAAAATCTGAAGCTTAATTTTACTTCTGTGTTGAATCTATGCCTATGACGTAGCCTGTGCAAGCGGTCAGCTTCTTAAGGCAATGGTCAAATAAAAACAGTTATTAACAGGAGCTTAAACTTTCTTTTTATTTGAATATTTTCAAATGTTTACAGGCATACAGAATGTGAGAGGAAAAGAAAAAGAGACAAGGTCTTGTTTCCAAAAAAATTAACTTTCAATTTTGGTTTTATTTATGTTGATGCTGAATCTTTGAAGTGGATCTCTAGCACGTAAGCTTGTAAGGCCACATGCTTTTGTATATTAAATAGGATACTATGCAAAATTTTGATTATGAGAACATACATAATAGGAAGATGGCATACACTGTGAGAAATAACTAATTACCAGTAAAAGATGTTATGTTCATTATCTTAAAGTCTGGTCTCGGTGCCTAATTTTCTTAACACTGTCTTTAAAGTGAAAGTAATCTTTTCCATTCTGTACATTTATTTTGTCATATCTATCAGTTACAGTAGGTACTACATTTGTCATATATCTTTTAGTTCTGTCAGATTTTAAAGCTGTTGCTCAAAATGTTTTCTCCTTCTTGAATATGCTATCCTATTCATTGCATCTATCTGATTTGTAGCCATGTTCTATAATATACATATCTTGTTGCTTTTTAGTACTTTCATTCTGCTGTTTGAAAGATAAGCTTTATTGCTCTCCTTCCTCAGTCTGCCAGCTGAACTGCTCTGGCCACGGCGAGTGTGACTCGTTCACGCGGCGCTGTGTCTGTCACCCTTTCTGGATGGAGAATTTCATCAGAACTCAGTTTGGAGACACAGAGAGCAACTGCGGTAAGAAGAAATGCATCTCTACAAAATAGTTTTGTTTCTCTGGGAACCAGATTTACTGATGGAAAAATGTTAGCTGGCAGATTATTTCCATTCTCCAAGAGACAGCCAGAATCAGAATAATCTTTACTGGCACTATACTTGGGTACAATGAAACTTTCCGTGGCTTCTCTCATGTAAAAGTATTTGTACTCCTCATGTAGTCAGACCTTAAATGATTTCACTGCCTAGCATTATTTTAGACTATACAATACTGTGCAAAAGTCTTGAGTCACCCCTCATTTCTTAATATTTTGACTTTCTTGTAATTCTTTTAAAGTGGTCTTGAGCAATAGTTCCACAGGCTTTCTGAAGGTCTTTCAAAGCTGACATAACACATCATTTGTTTTGCATTTCTTTACCTTTAATGTACAAAAAATGCCAAAGCTAGCACAGTATGAGAGGCATGAAGTAGCATTTTGGCACCAACAAGATCCAAAGAGCTATTAGCCGAAAACCTGTTACAGTATATCTCAGCATGGTGTGCAGTGTGTCCTTTAAAAAACTGAGAAAAATGGACAAGTGCAAGACAAAAGAAGAAGCTGCAGGCCTGAAAAACTAACTACAGCAGATGAACAGCATCTGAAAGTCAGATCTCTAAGAAAAAGCCCTGACACAGGACCTGAGAGATGCATCTGGCCCTTCGGTTGAACCATCTGCTGTTCTCCAAAGCTTCATCAATAATGGTCTCAGTGGATGAGAGACTGTTAAGAAGCCATTCTTGCGAATTGGAAATGGGGAGAAAATGCAGAGGTATTCCAAATTACACATAATCTGGATTGGACAGTGGCAACAGGTCTTATGAAATGATAAATCCAAATATGAAATTTTTGGTTCAAATTATTGTCAGTTTGAACTAGGTGGTTAGGAGAGAGGTGCTACAGTAAGTACCATCTCTAAAACAGGGCGGAAGCTCTGTCATGGTTTGGGGCTGCATTTCAGCCAGTGGTGTTGGGGATTTTGTCAAAACTGATGTAATTATGAATGCAGAAAAATATCAGTTTGTTCCACCATCCAGTAAAATCTGGAAAGTGTCTGACTGGCATTAGCTTCACTTTTTAGCATGATAATAATCCCATACATACTGCCAATGCTGTAATCAGAATGCTTTATTAATCCCCAGGGGGGAAATTACTAGCGTCACAGGCATTCCAGTCAGTATACAGAAATACCAGTAAAGAATATCAGTCCAGTTGAGAGAGTAAAATATAGAAACCCCAGTAGTCCACTTATTAATGGAAGGAGCCGTACGGTATAATAGTCAAAGACAGGAGTGACTATGGTCTAGCTGGATTAAAAAAACACACAGTGGAACATTATCAGCCATAGACTGGTCTCTCTCTAAGGCCTGGACCTCAATATTATTGAAGCAGTGTGGGATCATCTTAACAGAGAACAAAACAAAAGGCAGCCAGCATCCAAAGAAGAGCTTTGGAATTTCCTTCAAGAAGCCTCGAGAACAATTCCTAAAGACTACAAGAAAGCTTGCCCAAGCAAGTTCAGGCTGTGTTGAAGATATGATGCGAACATATGCTTATGTGCTGTATTTTCATTTATGTTTGTACATGTTGCAATCAACCATTGCACCTATTTCCCATTTTTCTAGCAAAATATAAAGGAATAAGGGCTGGCTCAAGAGTTTTGCAGTGATGTAAATACATATAGTACACTTACCTCATTGCATAATAACTTGTATTTTCAGAGTGGAGCGTCCTCTATGTGACAATAGCATCCTTTATGATTGTGGTTGCTGTGGGGACACTTATCTGGGGTTTTGTGTGCTGCTGCAGCAGGTGAGTTCAGCACCTTACATTTTTAATAATGCATTAGGAAAATATGTTAAAGAGCTTTGTGAGGATAATGATTCTTTATTTGGTATGTTTGTTTTCTCTCAAAGGCGTAAGAACAAAGTGCGCAGAAGCAAAAGCCGATACAAAATGCTAGAAGCTGACGAACAGGACTGTTTGGAGCTTCAACCGCCAAGAGCTGGTAAGGCATATTCATTCACACATAGACCAACACCACTTACCACCAGCTGTATGTAAGCACTTAACAATCATCCAAAACTGGATAAGGGAAAGTTCTGCTACTGTGTTGTGAATGCAACTGCTCCACACTGAATCTAATTTTGTTAATACAATGTTTGAAAGCATTTCTTTTATTTATTTCAGTTGCATTTCGGTAGGGTTGCACCTTTCTAGATAAAAATTACAGATAAAATCTCAAATTTGAACAAAAATTCATAGAACGAGAAATAAGGAAACGGCACAGTTTACTGCTACAGTTTTACCTAACTGATCCATTTGTAGCAGTTATTACATCACACGTTATTAGTTTGGAACACCACTGATTAAAACCTAGGAAAGACTTTATTCAATTTTTAATCATGAAGTGTTTATTTTTTAATTTGTTCTTTTGAATGAGGGTGGAGGGTTGTGGTTGTCTTTTGCCAGTTAACACATATGGTTGATGTGTGCCTGATTTTTGCCCAGTGTCTGCACATCTTTATAACCTTTGAGTGTCATTGTTAATTAACAGCTTCACTAAACAGATTTTTTAAAAAAGGTTTTACGTTTGAAGACTTAACTTCCTATGTCTGTTGTCACAAGGCCATATTTCACTTTATTTTGTGTTAATCTTTTCTTTATTTTGAAATGTCCCACCGGAAACTGTGTTGTAGTCAGGATGTCTTATTATTTTTGAATAACAAGACCTGAACTGAGCATCAGACTCAAAAGTCAGCTGAGCTGAGTTTGTTCCTGATAAAATCCAAGTTCATTGGAATGTTTCATGACAATGATTATTATAATCTTAGACATTATAAGAGAGAGACACACATCCATCCAGTTTCTGCTGCTTGGCAAGGCCCGAGTTATAGGGGCAGCAGTCTAAGCAGAGAAGCCCAAACCTCCTGCTTCCCAGCCACCTCCTTCAACTCTTCCAGGGGGATCCCAAGGTGTTCCCAAGCTAGTTTACAGATGTCATCACCCCAGTGTATCCTGGGTCTGCCCCGGCACCTCCTCCCAGTTGGACATGCCTGAAACACCTTCTCTAGGAGGCATCCAGGATGCATCCTAGTCAGACGCCTGAACCACCTCAACTGGCTGCTTCCAGTGTGGAGGACTAGTGGCTCTACTCTTAACACCTCCCAGGTTACAAAGCTCCTCACCTTATCTCTCAGGGAGAACCCTGATTTTTGAACAAGACCCCAAGATGTTTGAATGCCTCCACTTGAGGCAGGAACTCGTTCCCTACCTGGAGTGGGGAACACCGCCCCTTTCTGGCAGAGAACTATGGCCTCGGACTTGGAGGTGCTTATTCTCATCCCAGCTGCTTCTCACTTGACTGCAAACTGCTCTAGTGGAATCTGAGGTCACTGCCTGATGAAAGCCAGAAGAACCACATCACCTGCAAAAAGCAGAGACAAATCTTGAGACCACTAAACCTCCACCCCTTGACACCCTCCACCACTTGGCTGCAGAAACTCTGCCCACAAAATTTTTGAATGGAATCTGTGACAAAGGGCAGCCCTGGGAGAGACCAACACCTACCAAGAACAAGTCTGACTTATTGGCGACAATGCAAACCAAGCTCTCACTACAGTTGTACAGTTAACAAATTGCTTGTAACAGTGGGTTAGATAGAGGACAAAAACCACATTGTTCCTGAAACTGAGGAGTGGGATCCCCCTAAAGTTGAAAAACACACTGCAGACCCCTTTCTTTAAAAGGGGGGCCACCACCGCAGTTTTACAGTTTGCAGTCTGAGAGGGACATCATACTCCAAATAGATCCTTAACCCTAGTACTGCCGGACCTCAATATAGTGATGTCCCAGATAAGTTTCGTGTTCTGTCAGTTGTCTATATATTCATCACTTCCGGTGTTTTCATTCACTGCCGATTATCTAGCTCGTCATTCAGCTGGCAGAACAAGGGTTAAATAAAATTTTGGGAGAACTTATTTGTAGAAAAATACATTTTAGGGGGAAAAATATTTTTTTTATAAACTTAGTTCGGAGAAAAGTCAGCAAATCTTTTATTATGACTAATGTTTTTATACATGCAGGTTCTCTGTCATTTTGACTTTTGAAGTTAATTTAGTTCATGTGTCAGTATAGCTGGCCAAATAAATGCCTGGAGGAGTTTCAAGATGGCTGCCAAATAGTGAGACTTGTAGTGTACAGGCTATTCCTTTTCATTCTGTGACGATTCCTCTTTAAGTGTTTATTCTGATGTGACTATGCAAATGTTGTTTCTGTATTCTTGTCTTCTAGCCACAACCAGATGGCATGTTTATAAAAACTGTTTAAACTGAATGATGCACATAGTCCAGGTTTAGGAAAGTTTCACACTGTTTTTTTTCTCTTCCGTCCTCCTCCTCCCACAGCCCGCCTGAAGCCGGTACCAGCTCCCACCTCTTCTGCCCTCATGCACTCGGACTCTGACCTTGAGAGTGATGACGGGCAAGGCGGGATCCCATGGACAGACCAGGAACGTGGGCAGCTCCTGCGACCCCAGAATGGCTCCCTGAAGAATGGCCAGGGGCCGGCAAGGGCCAAGAAGCAAAGAGAGGAGCTGCTATAGCAAGAGAGGAGGGGGGAGCCCGCAGCTGCCCTCACACAGCCCTCCTCCAGCTGTCAGACCTCTTTGGTCCTCACGCTTCCTTTTTCCCTTTTTTGTTGTTCTTCAACACAAAAACCTCACACCTCTCGTCCGAGAAGACACTGTGTGATACCTGAGTTCGGAAGAGGGAGAGAGGAGGAAAACATGCTGAAAACATGTTGTCCCACCGTCACAGAAAAAACCACTAAAGCAAAAGTTCCCTGTGCCCATACTGAGCCAGTATGAAGGAAGAAAGAAACGGCCATTACACTGAGAACTAGGGGTGAGCGCTGTATTTTAAATGGTATAAAATATTAAGTAGACCCCTATTATTTAACAAAGACATAAAGAATGTACTGCTGCCCATCTCCTGCTGGTGGCTTACATTAGTTGGAGACTGATAGGAAGTAGCCTGAATGACTTCTTAGATTTTAAATAAAGAAACTGCTTCAATGACACGAAAACCAGCCACCGGACACGCTCACACCTTGCCTCTTGTAGACACGCATGTACAAACACATTGTATCCACACCGTTTCAGGTTGACCCGATGCTACCAAACACTGCCATTTTTAAATTAATGGTTAACTTTGCTCTGATTGTTTTGTTCATCTGAAGGGAAATAAAACAAAAACCAAAACTGAGCTGGCAACGGCTCGGGGACCCACCTCTGAAAATACTTTAAATAATTTATATGCATGAAGAGCGACAGATTGCAGCTCTGGTACAACCTGATGCGATCAGCTGCATGTTTGTGTGTCGGGTGTATGTGTGGATTTTTCTGGCTGTAGTGCCAAAAGATGTTTCCTCAGAGCAGTTTGTATGTTTTATTTTTATGTTTCTTTGGAACCCATAGAAGAGTCACAGTGTTGTCAGGTTTGGCTTTTTCTTCTGAAGGCTTCTCTGTGGATTAAGCCACTGAAACACACATTGGTGTACACAACTTTAATGAGTGTGGTCTCACCGGGAAAGATAATGAGGAGGAAGATTAAGTGCACAGCAGATGGAGGGACAGGATGCCGCTTTCTTACTCACCTTTGTTAATGTAGTGACTGCTTGAACCGTGAAGACTACTGAGTTTTTGTTGTTTTGTAGGTAACATTTTGGCTGTGATTAGATGTCGATGCACTTTGATTTTACTGTCTTCTGTCTCACGTGTAAAAAAAGGGAGAAGTTTATAAAGTTGGAAGGTTCAGCCATAAACACAAAACTTTAATCCATTGAACATGTAGGAAAAATTATTTTTTTACCTTTACCATTAAAGATCAAGTAATGGAAGGTGCAGCTCGTGTCTAGAAGCTGCTTAAACTGTGACACTTGTTTACTTGTTTGCTTTGAATTAAATGTAGGGTTGTAATGGTATGAAAATCAGCCAAATTCTTGTCCAATTTATGCAACAAACTTCAGTTGGGAAGAAGAGAGGTTTTAATCATGATAAAGTCTCTGCTGATCCAAAACAGATTATATTCCTCTAAAACTCATAGCTACTGATACTGATAATCATCAAGGACACTAACAGAACTTAAAATCTTATGTTGCCTTGCTACCTTCCTGGCTACAGACAGTGAGCAACCATAGATTTCGCTCCTTTTTTAATTTTCAAGTTGCACTAATTTTATCAAGCTATTATAACATCTGTATATGATACAGCCCAGAAAAATGCAATTAAGCAGGACTCTCGCGTTTAGCAGGATCATCATCAAAAACAGCGTCAATTCGAGAATATGATGGATCTTAATCAGTCTTTTGTCATCTTACTTCTGAGCGTGAGCATGGGATCAGCACTGGCAGTGGCTATGAGCAAGCTGGAACTTATATCAGCCTCTGTACTTCAAGCTCAACATCTTGATGCTGGCAGTTCTGACTTTTACAGATTCTCAACAGATTAACTGCTTAGGATGTTTGGCCCCCCAGTGACCTGTATACAGTGACATTAACATATATAATCAGCCTTCAGTTAGTAAACAGCTGGAGCCAAAAATGTATCTCAAGCACATTAAAGAATCCAAAGAAATAAATTGCTAAAATTGTATTTCTGGCATAGTTCTAAAGTGTACTATTAGTCAGTCCCAGGCCCAGATAAATGCAAGAGTTATGCCAGGAAGGGCATCCATTATAAAATCTGTGCCAAATCACACATGCAGAATTCATCCACTCTGGTGACCCCCTCGAGGGAAAAAGGTGGCAGCCAAAAGTATCTTGACATTGGGGTATAAAATGATAATAATGTAATACTCTTGATAATTTGTGAGACAACTATCGTTCTGTAAAAACTTCATACCATTAGAACCCTAACAGATTGGTGTAATAGGGTTTTTTTATTTGTTTGTTTTTATCTTAAGGGTAATTTTGCAGTCTCTGTTTGATCCCAGCAAACTGTTATTGATCAGTTTGGGAATGGCAAGCCTGCCTGTTTTTGGCATTCCCTTTTCAGTAAAAGGAAAATCAGTGAAACTTTCTTTTAACAAACTGAATGTTTAATCTGTCAGAAAACAAAGTGACATGTCTGTATGAAGTGAACCGGGTTTTGCTGCATATGGTGATATTCTTCCTATTCAGACTGGACATTAAAAGATCTCTTAATGTGATTTTGATCTTAAGGAACAAGAGTCAAACTCCAGTCATTTTGCTGGGCAGAAATGCATTGCAGTGCTATTTTGCAGTAAATGTAAAAAGGTCTTATCACTGGATTTATTCCAAAGTTCTGTTCTTTTCATTATAGTTTATTCTGCGTTCTTTGGATAGAGTGTCCTTACTGAGCAAATGATAATAGAGATGTGAGAATGGTTATTAATGGTTAAGTGCATTAAAAAGGGAGCTGTGAATTTCAAACTGATGCACTTGGGAGGAAATTTTTGAAATGTGATCAGGACAAAATATAAACATTAAAATACATTTTATTGAACTTCCTTTCAGGATATAAATAAGCTGCATGTCCAGTCGGAGATAAAACTGTGCTAAATCCTGAAAACAAATTATTTCTTCCCACTCACAGGACAGGAGCAGGAGGTTAATCTGAAGGATGTTTGCATCCTCTTTGAGCAGATTACCAGAAATAAACCACAAACAGGACCCAGCAGGAAGGCTTTGTTTGTGCTTCAGTAGTAATCCGAGGTGTTTCTTGGCTGGACTGTACTTATAGAAAACTTGAACCAAATGACTCTCTCCTGTAACATCTCACAGCGTGATCGCTTTGCATGCAGAATGTGAAACTGCCCCTAGAAGTTCTCATCTGGAGTCACTTTCATTTGTCATTGAATGTTCAAAGGGTGCATCACTGAAGCCTGTACTCTGTGTGTGAAATAAGCAATTGTGTCAAAGTCTTGCTGATACTTAGTTATAGTCATCTCAGTCTGATGTTGGATCTGCTGCAAAAGCTTGTTTTTGTTTTCAGGTATTTTATTCACACCTGCTGAACTTATCTGACCATCTTTTGCCCTCTTCTAGGAGGCAAACTAAAATAAAGCGCACCCAAGTGCCAACTATGTCAAACTACTTAAAAAAATCTCATTATCTTGATATTTTTGGAATAACAGCCAAAATGTTGTGTTCATTTTTTCTGTTCATCTCCCAAAATTGTTTAATGGTAATTTTACCTCTTGTTACATTTGCCTGTAACGTTTTGGATTTTTCGAAGTAAGTGACTTGACCTCGGCTCCAAGAGTCCACTGTGAAGGCAGAGGTGAAAATGGAGGGAAATTGTTAAATGAAGGGGTGCGATTTGTTTGTTTGCTTTTAGTAATAAAAATTTTAGTGATGGAATACCCCTTCTTTTGTTATGTGATCTGACCTGATGCAACTGGAAAATGTGTAAATTAAAATAAAAAGTTTGGGCTTGTCCTTGAGTTGCTTGATCTGAGCAAAGACTTTGTCTTTGAATATAAAAACTAGATATTTATTCTGTTATCCTGCAGCTCATTACAAAGAGGGTTTTTCTGTCTTCCCATTTTTTTTTCCAGTCCGTACAGTTCAAAGGAAATACCTGTGTGATGTGACAGATGCCTGGGGAAAGACATTTAAGATGTTTATTTTGGTGGGAAATGTAAATAATCGGAATCAGAATACTTAATCCCAGGGAAAAAATTGCATAATAAATCATTATTTGTTTTTATCTGACACAAATTGTGCTTTGCCACCTGGTTGGAGGTTGATGCATTTGGTTTATTGCACCTTTATACATGTACAGTGAGTCCAAACACCCACATCGTGTATAGACAAAAGTATTGGGTCACATCTCAAATTCACTGAATTCACGTGTTTCATTCAGTCCTATTGCCACAGATGTATAAAATCAAGCATCTAGCCATCCAGTCTGCCTTTACAAACATTTTTGAAAAAAATGGGTCATTTTAAAGACCTCACTGAAGTTTAGTGTGGTACCGTAGTAAGATGCTCTCATTGTAACAAGTTGATGAAATTTGTTTCTTCGTAAATATTCCCCAAGCAACTGAAGTGATATTTTTGCAAAGTAGAACTGTTTGTGACTGATTTTCTGTGGTTCCTAAAGTGGCAGTGTGCATAAAGTTAGATTTGGATCCCCGACTGCACAAGACAAAGTCCGTATAGGTATAGTTGGATGAGTTTGGAGTAGAAGAACTTCACTGGCCTCGCCCTCATCTCCTTTGGGATGAACTAGAATGGAGAGCCAGATCCTCTCATCCAACATTAGTGTCTGACCCACAGATGCTCTTCTGGATGAAATTTCCAGAGACACACGCTCTAAAATCTTGTAAAAAGCTTTCCCAGAAAAGTGAAAGCTGGTATAGCTGCAAAAATGGGAACAAATCAGTCTTGATGCTTATGGAATGTCATGAAAGCGCCCATGGTTGTAATGTGTCCATATAGCGTATGTTACACTGATCCCTCTGATTTGTCTTCTCACTGAGTTTTATAAGCCCATTACCTTGGATGGTTGTCCTTTGCTGCTCCATTAACGGCATTTGGGAACTCAGAATCCATAATAACTGATGATGGATGCCTGCTTTCTCCGTCCTGTTATGCCTCCTCATGGAGACGCTGATATCTGTAAATATTTTCCATCACTGTGAATGTAGACCAATGAGAATTGGACAAGCATAAAAAAGCCTTACATGTCCTCCTGTTCCGTTGGATGACTGCTTAGGACCGAACACACTGCAGCTAAAATAAATGTAAATGTTTACATTGCTTGTGCTTTTAGTTGCTCTGTGAATATTTTTCCTTTATAAATGCCATGTTTATTTTAAATTAGTCAAAAGAAATATAAACCAAAGTAAGAAAAGGGTGAAGTGTTTGCTGTTTTCAGCTTATCTACAGTGGAAGGTTGGCTTATTTTTGTATTATGTGTCTGCAATGTCAAACCACTGCTTTCTGAGAATGTTTTGTTTATGAACTTGCCATCATCATAATAGGGTGTATCAATGCTACAAAATTACAATTTGGTTCATATTGAAGATGTAGTTGCAAAGCAGGAGAAATAGAGGAAGACTGTAGTCAGTGGGTGAAATGCAGGTAAATGATGAACAGCTGAAAGAAGACAAAAAATCAGAGGACTCCAAAGCTTGTATCTGACCATTTTCAGAAGAATTTTTTTGTTTGTTAATCCACTTATGGCTGTTCTATGAATCATTCAAGCATAAAAATGAGCCAGTGTTGTGTCCACTCATAACAGACAGCTTAGCAAAAAAAACAATTAATTGCATATTTAGGCACTTTGTTACTATCAGCCTGTTGAAAAACAATTTTTCACATTTCTTTAACTGAATCTATGAAAAAAGCCAAATAAAACAAAGTATGATAGACATAAAATGATATTTTTGCGACAACAAGCTGATTCTCAAAAAACTATTAACTGAAAACTTGGTTCATTTAGGGATGGTGTGCAGTGTTTCCTTTAAACAGTTTGAGGAAACTGGATGAGTAGAGGACAAAAGCAGTGGCGGGCCTAAAAACTATCTGTAGCATGACCTACAGGTCTTTTTGGGATGGTTCGTTACTGAGTATGCAGTGGCCAGGATGAGAATCAGGATCTCCAAGTCCATGGTCCTCAGCCGGCAAAGGGTGAATTGTCCTGCCCCAGGTGGAGGAGCTCAAGCATCTTGGGGTCATATTCAAGAGTGAAGGGAGGACAGAGCAGGAGATTGACAGACAGATCAGAGCAGCATCTGCAGTAATGCAGATGTTGTACTGGTCTGTCATGGTGAAGAGGGAGATGAGCTCTAAGGCAAAGCTGTTGATCTACATTCCTACCCTCACCTATATCATGAACTTTAGTTAATGACCGAAAGAATGAGATCGCAAATACAAGCAGCTGAAAATAGCTTCCTCTGCAAGGTTGCTGGACTCACCCTCAGAGAGAGGGTGAGGAACTGAGAGGCTCAGAGTAGAGCTGCTGCTCCTCCACATTAAAAGTTGAGGTGGATCAGGCATCTGATCAGGATGCCTCCTGGAGATGTTTCAGGCACGTCCCTCTGGGAAGAGACTCCAGGGCAGACCCAGGACATGCTGAAGAGACTGTGTCTTCCAAATGGCATGGGGATGCCTTGGTGGCCCCCCTGAAGAGCTGGAGGAGGTGGCTGGGGAGAGGAAAGCCTAGCCTCTCTGCTTGAACTGCTGCCTCTGTGACCCGGACCCCCAGAAAAGCGATAGAGGGAGGCTGGCTGGTTGGCTCGCATTAGCCTCTGGAAACAGTCTGGTTAGCAGCAGCTTCATTTTTCAACATATCAATGATCCCAAACACATGGAGAGTGAAGTAAAAACCTAGCTAGATAGGGAAACACATAATGGAACGTTATCAGTCATGGATTGGTCTCCCCAGTGACAGGGAACAGAACAAAAGGCAGCCAACATCCAAAGCCTGGAGAACTATTCCTGACAGAGTTAGTTTTGTATTACTGAATTAGGTTTAATTTTTAATTCATATTGAGCTTCTGTTTTCAATTCAGACTAGTTTCAGTTAGTTACCAGAGTGGGTTTGCTTGTATCATTTCAGTTTTCTTGTTTGAAAATAGTTGGTTTTAGTTTTGTGACAATATCACAAAGAAAATGTGAACCTATTTATAACTGCCAGTTATTTTTTCAGTTCACAAGGGGGGGGGGGGGGGTTTTAAATAAAAAAAAAAA
>VUQH01038096.1:0-28154 GCA_015106775.1 Etroplus canarensis | reverse complement strand
AAGCAAAACAGCACATGTGAGTCTCAAAAATATGGAAGCATTTCAACTTAAAATCAACTAAGATTACCAGACAGTGGCTGAAATAACCAGCATTTACCACCCTGTGCTGCAAACCCAATCATACACATCAACAGACTACAGTAATAAACTGGTGCAGGTCACTTTTTTCAGATTCAGATTCTTCACCTGCAGTGAAGAAAAAAACTGACAAGCTGTGTTTGAGGTTTGGTTCCCTCTAATTAATTCCTTGTATTGTTGTGGTTTGATTTATCTAGTTTATTTGATGTTGCATTATCTAAAACTTTGTATTGGATGTTGGGAGGATGGATTGAAGGACTTTAGGTGAATAATGATTTTCAAGTACATTGTTGCACTTCAATGTATTGTTCTACAGGAAATACGTAATTAACTTAAATTTTATGGTGTTTGGAAAGCATGATCATGCTGTGTGTTCACATCTGTTCCTTGAGAAAATGTAAGAGGGGTGACCTAAAATATAAGCGCAGGGAACACTTTTTGTAATTCTGTTTAGAGTGCATATGAACACCTGTAATGCCTAGGATAGTACCTTGACCTATACCCATTATTTTCTTCTTTGGACATACAATCCTGGGCTCACCCTCTGTTTCATTTATTCTTTCTTAATAAACAAGAGAGGGAATACATGAGTCTTAAGCAGACTGTCACATGAGAACAGTACACCTGAACCTATATATTTTATTGTGTGCTATTTTTAAAAGACAGCTACAAATGATATGTATGAGCTATACATTGCATGTTGTATTCCATATTGTCCCACTGTAACAAACGACCATACACAGCTAGGCTTCAGTCATTAAGAGCAGAGGCAAACTAGGGTGCAGATCAACTTTGTCACTTTATTTTCCAAATAATTCAACATTACACACTTTGCTATGAGAGTATTGGAGAATGTGTAGCCCTGACCAGCAGCCTCTCTAATTAGAAAACAGTCTGCCTTTTATACCTGCTGCTGCTGAATCTAACCAAGTCCTTACTTAAACAGGGGTGCATCCATATTCACAGATATAATTAATCAGCATAACAATTTTCTGTATTTTTTAATTATAATAAAAAGTCACCAACTCCCATAAATATGTGAAACCTACAATAAAACCAACTAAGCCCTAAAACCAAATAAAAAACAAGTGTGTGTGTTTTTCCTTTAATGTGCAACTCTTTATCTAAAGTGGAGAGTACCCATTACAGTGAAAGTGCCTGAAAGTGTCCCATATTCTCAAACACCTTCATCCTTTCATCCCCCCAGCTGTCAGACTATATAAGTAAAGCATCATGTAATCATCTGCTATTCAACTTCCGCTTCAACTTACCACTGTTTCACTTAGCAAATATCTATATTTATTCATCCTCTTCATGTCCTCCTTCACTACATTCATGAACTCTACTCTTCTCCTCCTGCCTGGCAGCTCCATCTTCAACATCCTTTGTCTAATATATCCACTATCCTTCTTCTGTACATGTCCACACCATCTCAACCTTGCCTCTCTGATTTTGTCTCCAAATTGTTCAACCTGAGCTGCCTCTCTTATCAACTCATTTGTAATCCTGTCCATCCTGGTCACTCCACCTCATGTGCCACTGTCTCCAAACCATACATCACAGCAGGTCTCATTACTCTCTTGTAAACCTTCCCTTTCATTTTTACTCACACTGATCTCCACCCACTCAACCCTGCCTGCACTCTCTTCTTCACCTCTCTTGTGCACTGGCCTTTGCTTTGGAAGACTGACCCTGGGTATTTAAACTCATCCACTTTCACTACCTCTACTCCTTGCATTTTCACTATATTTCACCTGCCTCAGTCTCAATTACTCACATGTATTCTGTCTTGCTTCTACTGACTTTCATTTCTCGTCTCTCTAGTGCATACCTCCACCTCTCCAGGCTCTCTTCTACCTTCTCCCTACTCTTACAGATCAGTCCACAGAGACTCCTGCCTGACCTCATCCGTCAACCTGTCCATCACCACTGCATACAAGAAGGGGCTCAGGGCTGTTTTAGTCTAATGTAGCATTAATAGAGTCTTAAACCCAAAACAAAGACCAAGTAGCTCTTGTTACACTAACACAAACATACTCATCGTCACAGTTCTGGTTTGCTGAGGTCTGGTCACCCTAGCCCAGGCTCGTAATAACACAAGAAAACCACAAGTGTGTGAATTTTCCCTGCAAAGTTTTAAAAGCTAGCTGCATTTGGACGCAGTGCACCTTGTGTTGTTTTCATGACGGCAGCACACATATCACACTGCCTGCAGATATGTAGTTATGAAAGGAAGGGAAGCAGTTGTTTCGTCCTTTTTTTCTCTTATACTGCTGCTCTCTGCCTCTCACACTCCTTATATGGGAAAGGAATTAGTTGCGCGAACAAGGGCGGAAACGCTGCGCGGTGACGGCCGGGTAAAGTCACCGACATACAGGAAGACAGAGACGAAGCTCAGTCTGCTTCTGCAAGCCTGCTCACTGCACACTCCCACAACGACATAAAGGACCGAATCACTGGTTCACCATTCAGCAGGTAAGCGGCTGTGCAGTCTCTGCACTGCGGGGCTTGTGGCTCCATATCACGGCTTATTATTGTTATTATTATGGTGATTTTTTTTGTGGAGAAGAGCGGCTCTGCGCTTTCTGCTCATTCAGAAATTACACCTTCAGGTCGGTGTGATGCTAACGCAGCCGGCTAGCCCGAATTTAGCCGCAAAATCTGACGCTAAG
Source organism: Etroplus canarensis (assembly GCA_015106775.1). Taxonomy (NCBI): domain Eukaryota; kingdom Metazoa; phylum Chordata; class Actinopteri; order Cichliformes; family Cichlidae; genus Etroplus; species Etroplus canarensis. The sequence continues at coordinate 25,404 of VUQH01038096.1, read as the reverse complement.
CTGACACGGACCTCTGAATGTTTCCAGCTCTGCAGTCAGCCTTCACTTCTTCTCGTTAAAAAGTGGAAACTTCTGCTTTTTTTCCTCTTCTGCAACATTAGCTGACACAGGGAGGGGTGTGTGAGAGAGGAGGAAAAAAAATCCAGGAAATACCCAAACTGACAGCAGACGCTCAGCAGCAGGGTGGGGATACAGAAAAACACCAGCCCGGCTTTTTAAAACTGTGTAGATTTATTGAATAAGCGGATATAAATAAACAGTTTCCGTGGAGTCACGTTAGATAGATGCGGTTACCGGCAGGGGTGTTGTGAAATATTTGGTACCCCCGTGAATATGGTTCCTTAGCGCTGTAACGGCTTGGCATTATTTCCCAGTTTCCCCGGGACAAGTGTTGTTTAGGAGTGGGTTTTCTTGGCTCAGAGAGTCCAGACGAGTGGACAGAACTGTCTCCTCTCCACTCGTGTTTAATCAAGCCTTGACTTGTAGGTGATTGTTTATGAGGGGGGAGGCTGAAGTTGCTCGGCACCGCTAGCTACCTTTAGCCGAGCTAGCACCGCTGATTATCAGCAGCGGCTTGAACTTGATTTGGTTGAGATTTCAGGCCACCGAAGTAGAGCTGAATGCCCTGCTGTCAAGCTCTGCGACGGTTAAAAGATGTTTTTCCCTATGCAAATAGGTCGGGCAGGGCGGGGGAATGGCTGCAAATGCAGAAGCGGACGCTCCCTGCTTTATGTCTGAACGTCTTGCCCCCAGGCAGACAGGCACACAAACCCTCACACAGGCCTAACCTACTTCACTGCCCCTGCATGCTGATGGGGGCTCTGTGCAAAGCAGTTCTGCCATATGCATGCAAAAGTAGGTCTGTTTGTAGGGTTAGAGCTGTAATGTAAGAAAGCTAACTAATCCAGGGTATAATGCACCCTGACCATAGTACATATTAGTCTATTGTCAGAGGATAATAGACTGATTTCACTTACAGATGTATTATACATTTGTAATATACAAACCAATGCCTACCATATACTAGAAGACCTATAAAAGACTTAAGTCTCTTACATTTAAAGTCAGTGTGTTGAGATTTTAACCTGTAGTCTGTCAGGTTTTGCAAAAACTAGGATCATGTTTTTCAAGACTACAGCTAGATTTCTTTTGAGATTATTTCCCTTTGTACACCTGGTGGAAATTTACAAGTAAAAACTGCTGAAGACAGGAACATGCAAGCTTTGGGCCACACCTGCCCTTGCCTTTGCAAGTGTTTATTCTTAAAAAACAACCCAGCAGAAAAATGGAGAGGGCATTTATTTGTTGACAGTGTTGGGAACGAGAGTAAAGGAAAGGGAAGGTTTACAAAACAGTCGTGAGACCTGCTGTAATGCGTTGGTTGAAGATGGTGGCACTGACAAAAGACAGGAGGCAGAGCTGGAAGTGGCAATGTTGAAGATACTGAGAGTCACTAGGAGTGACCAGGATGGGCATGACTAGGACTGAGTACATCAGAGGGACAGCTCAGGTTGAGAGGTTGGAGACAAAGTCAGAGAGGCAAGGTTGAGATTGTTTGAATGTGTATAGAGGAGGTGATAGTGGATATAATGGGCAAATAATGTTGTAGATGGAGCTACTAGGCAGGAGGAAAAGAAGACTGCAGAGAAGTTTCATGGATGTAGTGAAGGAGGACAGGAAGATGATTGGTGTGAGGGAAGAGGGCACAAAAGGTATGGTGAGATGGGTGCAGATGATCTGCTGTGGTGACCCCCTAAAAGGAGCGGCCAGAAGAAGAAGAAGACATACTTTAATGATCCCTCTATAGGGAAATTACAATTTCAATTCACACAAACCCTCATTTTGTTATAACACACTGTACATGCAGGAGACCAGTGAACAACGTTTGCCCATCACAGGTGTCAGGGGGAACAATGTGGGGGGGGGAGTAGCCATTGCCTCTCCAGCCTCCAATCCTCCTCCAGGAGTCCATACTCGAATAGGAGGTGGGTCTTGAGTTGGCCTCCAGGTCTAGGCAGATCTTGAACTGGCGGCCCTCAGCAACCCTTCTGGTGTCAATTGAGTCTCCCAGCGGACTGAGCCACTGCTGTCCCGAAGAGTGTTCATGTTATTAAACTTGACTATTGGCATGAACAAAGACAAAAACACTAGATAATATGTAAACAAGGTGAGACGGACTTAACACTACTGTGGCTAATTGTTATGAGCACTTTACACCAAACGATTGAGACAATGAGAACGCGGCACAACTTTGCAAAACTCTCAATTTTATGGCAGCATTGGACATTTGTCTGCAACACTGAAATAACTTGAAAAGTCATTTGGAGACCAACATAAGATTGCTTCCAATCATAGATCATGATAAACAGTCAGATATTTGTCCTAATTAAGAGCAGGAGATGTTTTTGTGCTTTGGGTTTAATCCACTTTTCACCCTTCCTGCTCTTTTTGTGGCAAAATTTGAAGTCTTCATTTGCAGGGAATTGTTGTCATCCAGCGATATGGTTCTAGTTTTAACCCAGCAATTAGTTTGACTCAAAGTAATTTGCAGTGCCCAAGTCAACTGTATTGATGTAACATTTAGAGGAACCGCATGGGTCTTTTGGTGTGTTTTTAATCATTTCTGGACACATATTTTTCCATAGCAAAAGAGAAATTAGCTGTATTGGACTGGATTTACAGTAATTTGGCCTTTATTTATTGCAAAGGTTGGAAAATACCTGTGTTTCAGCAGCCAAATTAAACACAACCTGTAACAACAGCTTAAATAAAGATGAGTAGCTTAATAAAAGTAATACACCAAAACAAAATAACACGGGAGCGCAGTTAAATAGAACATGGTCAAATAAAATGAGAGCACAGTTAATACAGATCTAAATATACAATAAGGAGTTTAACAAATAAACACAGCTGTTGTGGTGTGATGTGGTATTTTTTATTGTGGTAGTGGACAACACATACTTGTCAGTTGGATCAGTTCATTGCTGATCTTTTCATGGGTTTTGTTGACAGTCAGAAACAGTATAGCATAAACTCAGTCTAGGCCTTTTTAACTACAAGCTTCTATTATTATTCTTTTTACAAATGTAGCTTTAATCTAAGGAAAATGTCACTGAGGGAATGATTTCCTGGCTACACTCGTGTCTCTGGTTTCTTCTTTGTCTGTAGTTTTTCCTTGATGGTCAGCACTTGGCCTGAACCTATGCGGTCACTTTGCTTTAGTGCACTTAAAGGAAAATAAGCATTTAAATTTAAATAACAGGGTGTCCAGTAAACTCAGATGTGTCTCACTTAGGGATTTGCAAATTCCTAGAAGTGGATAAAGTTTTAATGTTGTTGTAAATGGCACAGTTAGCCATCTACAGAGCCACTTTGTTTTTTGATCCGTTGCATGTTTTTAGGGGGCCGCTCCCTTCCTGTATTGCAGGTGAGTCATGGCTCATGTGAGACCAGGAAGTACTGGACTCTGATATGTGCAGGTATAAATGCTGCCACAGTGCTTAAAGAATGTAGGTCAAGGGTAGAGAGGGTGTGTGTCCTGCTGTGATCTAATTCATCTCTGAGCTTAGTGCACAAATTAATGTGTAACTCTCTGTCAGAGAGTGAGGCATAAAGAGGGGGAAGTTTGGCTGTTATGTAAGGGTGCTGCTGCAAGAAAAGTTATTAATTGGACATCATTAGTCTTTTAAAATGCTTTTATTGAATATATTGCCACCTCACCTGCTGTTAATGTCCTATTGATGACTTCACCTAACAGCCTTAGGTTTGACCCTTCCTGCCTTACATTATACAGCTTTCAGAAACTTGAAATCCTGTTTTCAAGCTTTTGTAACCTGCCATAAATGAAAATCTGAAGTATCTAAAAGTAAAGGTACTTAAAACTCAACCTTTCAAAGGCAGACTTAAAGAATAACATTTTAGGACCTCCAGGAATTTAAGTGCTTGCGCTGCATATTTTAGCTAATCAAGTCCTTGTTTAGTTTGCAAGAAAATTAAACAGAGGAAACATTAAATCTTTCATTATCTTCATTTTAACTTGAATTAGGTCACATTTAAAACTTGAGTACAGACAATTTGATGGCAGATTTGAAGTTTCGGTACATGTAATTAAACATTTAAAAAATATATATAAAACATGTTTCGTTAATGTAGAAAAAATACCTTGCTGAAGTGTCTGATTAGACATTAGATGACACTGGCATACCACTAATAATCCATTAATCATTTGACTTTTTAAAAACTGATTCAAAATGACTTGCAACCTGTATCCTGTGCACTTACAGGCACCCTTATGCTTGAACATGGTGTTTGTTATGGGCAAACTGTGATTAGCAGAGAAGTCCAGTAATAGACTACTCATTTTCAGGTTGGGCAGGCCATTCCTCCCAGTCACACCCCTTCGGGTTTCACTGTTGTTGCCCATGTGAGCATTGAAGTTCCCCATTAGGACAATGGAGTCCCCAGATGGGGCACTTTCTAGCACTCCAAAACTGTCTTTTGGCGCATAAGTGCAGTCAGGAGTCGTTCCCTGACCCCAGGGTGCAGGGACATAACCCTCTCCCCCACCATAGAAAAGCCCGACATACAAATATACAGGCACCAAACCAGAGGATAAAAGTGTACCTGCCACTGCACGTGCCTCTCACCAGCGGTAACACCAAAATGGTTTGGGTTGGGTCAGGTCGGGTTCCAGCTCCCCTCTCCAGGAGGCTGGAACCCGACCTGTGCATTGAGATGAGCCTGACTATATCTAGCTGGTATCTCTCAACCTCATCCACTAATTTGGGCTCCTTCCCCACCAGACAGGTGATATTCCATGTGTCTTAAAGCCATTCTTGGCAGTCGGGGATAAGTCCGCCAGGACTGCTGCCCTGGCCACCTGATCCAAACAGCACCGTTCCCCTATGGCCTCTCCTGTGGGTTGTGGGCCTACAGGAATTTTATCAGAACAGTTGCCAGTTAATTTAGTGTCCATCAACATTATCTTCATTTGAATTGGGTAATATTTAAACCTTAATACAGGTGCATTTGATGGCAGCTTCCCAATAGCTACATCGGTTTGAAGTTTCAGTAAAATAAAAAAAATGTAAACAAGGTTTCAAAAAATCTGATTGTAGAACAACTTTGTTTAAATAAAAGTGTCTGATCAGACAGATGAATACTTTTCTCTGTGATTATTGAATGAGCCTGCAGCTTATTAATGTTTTTATTATTGAATAAACCGTAACATTTTCACAGACTTTGTTCTGATAATTAGAAACCAAACTGTTGTTAGTCTTAGTGGCATTTTTTTAACAGTGATGCCTAAAATGGCAGTTTTTGTTTTGAAAATGACCAGTTATATAAGAAGTTACAGATTAATTTGCTGTGTATTAACAAACTGATTTAATTTTTGGCTGTTTTAAAAATTATTGAACACTAATGTCCATAGTTTAACATTGCAGTTATTTTTGCAACCCATTATCCCAACTTAAACCATATTTATAACCTAGCTTTTGTCTGTCACAGCCAAAAATTGTTGCATCTCAGTCATTTGCTATCTAAAGATTTCACCCAGAAGTGAATATGAGATGGTGGCTGCAGGTTTAGCTTGCTCATTAGTGAGAGTGGTCTGTGTGGATCCATTCACCATCAGTTACGTGTAAGTACCTGAGACTGGCAGCACGCTCAATGGTACAGGTAAGAGTAGTGTCAGGTTTCAACCTTCCTATGTAAAGGTAGTCTTTTTCTTCAGGGGTGTGTGTATCTGTAGACACTCCTTTATGTGTTAGACTTGGATTGAAGTTAATTTGTCACATCTTTCAAAGGCAGCCAGGAGTATCAGGAGGCTTGTTTTTTGCCCTGTGTATTTAAATAACATAGCTGGGCCCTCTCTGCAGTAATTGGTAATGATCTACATACCTTCACTCAGCAAGTTCTGGCTTGCTCAGCCTCACTTCATCCTCTTCTTTTTGTTACTTAACCTCCACACTGTTGAGGTGGATTTTTAAGCGACTTCCTTAAAACTTGCAAATGTACACATTCACATTTCCTGGCTCCATTTATTCAAACAAGTGAGTTCTGTATGTGTGGCCGATTCAGGACAAAACCTTCATTATACCTGTGCAGACTTTCTGAATTCCAGATGAATTCAGAATCAGGATACTTTATTAATCCCAGGGGGAAATTGCTTAAGTTCAGTGTGTGTTGTTTCTTAAGGCTAAGATTAAACTCAGCTGTTGATGCTGAGTAGTCATTCCTGTTATTCTTTTTTTTCCAAAGTCCACCTGAAGTAGTGGTGGTAGTTGGTAGTGCTGTCGAAATAATCCAAAAATATTAGAGTCCTCCATAGTGTAGTGGTTTACATGTTTGCCTCACATGCTAAAGGTCCCATCCACAAGTGGTCACGAGCCAGTGTACTCCCAGTTCCGGTCCCAAGCCAGGATAAAGAGGAGAGTTGTGTCAGGAAGGGCATCTGGTGTAAAATCAGTGCCAAACCTCACATGCGGTTTCACCTGCAGTAGCGACCTCTTGAGGAGGAACGAGTAACTTTCTGGTCCTAGTAGTTGGTGCAGTTTTGTGTAATGTCTGCACAGTCACAAAAAAATCTTAAGGTGCTGACTTCCACACATAGCCTTGCACTCACTGTCTGATGAAATTTACATCACGTGTACCCTCTGTACTCATGGATGTGGAACCTTCAACCTCTAGTCTGGCGTAGAGGCTAACCTCTTTATCCTCTACTTTCTCAGTTTTTGTAGACATAGTCAAAATGTAATTATTCTACTTGAAATCTACTATCGTGGCCATTGTATAGTAGTAACGTAAAAGGCTGCATTATACTGGAAAAAATTAACCCTATTTTATTCTCACGTGCTAATAGGTTCAAAATTAGTTTGTTTCAGCAAATTCTTGTTTATTTTCCCTAAAAACACAAACCTGTTAGCTCAGCTTAGTTTCACCCCACAGTTTGAGAACTGCTGTTTTAAGGTGACCCTAGCCAAAATTATTAGGAATATCTGGAATAAACTCTTTAGTTCAGTCTCTCTGACTGTACAGTATATTTGAGGCATAATAGATTAAGCCATAAATGCTTTGAATGTCAGCGCTTATCTATAAATTGAGTACTCTATTCAATGAGAGCTTCAACTCACTTTCCAGTTAAAGCAACTTTGTATCATCGGTTACATTATCACTAATTTCAGTTATCAGGATCATCACATTTATCTGACTTTGACTAAAGCTGTTTTCACACATGAGCTTTCTGTTGAATATCGGTAGGGTCAGGTTGCTGTAAAGGCCTCTAGGAGCCACATTATCTGAACTCAACATATGGGATGTGCAGAAGTAAAGGCATGCATGTGTACATTTGATCATTTTCAGCTACACAAAACTGCTTTCTGGCACCAGCTCCTCTAAACACAAACATGCCCAGCAATCAAAGCACTGCTGCTGTTCTCCTGCAAAGCAAGCTCATTTTTAATTGCAGTTATTTCTTTCACTGTGTGTCCTTGGTGTAATCGAGTCCCCAATTAGACAGCTAAAACACAAAGTACCACTCAGCCTAGAAAACTAAAAACAGCACATATTAACAAAAAATTCACAAAGGATTCTGTGTCTGGTTTGAACAGAGGTCACCTGTGGATGGGATCAAATCATTCTGTCAAATCTAATTTTCTAAGGTTTTGTTTTGACTGATATAATTGAGCCTTAAATGAGCTGCTGCTCATTAAAAACTTAAAACAACACCTTAATGAGAAGCAGTGGGTCACTCAGGCTGTACAGACAAATGTGGTCATTAAAACATATTGTATTATAGCATCCCTAAAGCCAGAAAACAGTGTCTTGTGTGGACTCAATGTATAAAAATGAACAGGATGGTAATAAATTTTGATACTGGTGATGCTGATCCTGTATTGATTTGCTAATGTAGGCTCTCATCAATATCAGCAGACCGATTGCATTTGTGTCCATTTGGTCTTTGGCTGTGCAGAGTGGAGGATTATGAGTATGATACCTATGCAGAGCTGCATGTGTGCAGTCCTCCAGCAGTGTGTAGCCTGATGGCGATGACCCTTTGTGTAGGTAGAATGCTGATGGGTTGAAAAGTTAGCTTGAACAGGAAAGGAAGTGACAGCAGTTTGCAATAAGGGGGTGAAAAAGATGGATTTTAAAAACAGAAGGAGAAGCTCAGGCAGTTGTTGCAGTGGATAGTTTTCATTGTTTTTCACTCACTACAAAGAACTTTTTTTTGTACATAATGTGTTGTCTTCTCTGTGGCAGAGTTAAGCTAAAGGAGCAACAACAGCATGAACACAAACAAGAGTAGCCCACAGATGAGTTGATTCAAATACTTTTGACAGCTCCCTAGTTACAGTACACAGTTAAGATATTTAGACATGCAAATATCCATATAATGGTCTTGATGTGTCATCTTATGTTAGCTTTTTGATTTTTGTTTGTCCCTCACACGTCCTTCCATATGACATCCAAGTGGTCAAGAGATGGCTTGCTGTGATTGATTCATTGATTAACCGACCAGTGTGCTGCCACACAACAGATTCATGACTCAGTAATGGCCTAATCTGACACAGTGACCATCTTTTCTCCTCCTGACAGGTATGGCAGAGTTGGCGAGTCTGGTGCAGCGGCTGGAGGTGGCAGTGGGCCGCCTGGAGGCCATGTCAGGCCCTGGAGGCAGCGCTGGGGGTTCAGGTGGAGGAGGTATTACTGTTTAAAAAATACAGCCAATAATCAGGAATAATATGTAGAGAGGAGTGAGTGAAGTGCACATTAATGAACTGTATTGTTTGACCCTCAAGCGGTCAAGCTATTTTAGCAACTAAAATGACTGAGTGGGACTGTTTTATCACCGCATATTTTACACAGGAGTACTTGATCTGTTTGTGTTTGTCATGCCTATACTGTTTCCTTACTTTAAAATGTTTTGATGTAATTAACTATGCTTTTCAAAAACTTTAATTAGACATGGAAATCATCAGAGACCCCACGATATGATATTATCACAATACTAAACTCTCAAAATTGTGACATTTTGTGATATTGCAATAAAATATATTGAGATTCATCACCTTAACTGTAAATTATGTCCCCAAAGGTAGACTTAACTGTCAGTATGTGTTTTGCCTAATAAAATAAAGCTCAGTCTGTTTCTCTCAATTTACATTTTTATTGGTGCAAAATGGGATCGTCAACTCCAACTTAAATGAATGCAAACGTGCATGTGTGAACATGAGACAACAGTCACCAGTCAGATGTTATATAAGATGTTATGGTCACATATGAATCCATAGCCTGTGTTGTTAATGCATCACAAGCCTTTCTGCTGTACACAAACTTTCCCCAACTTCATGCTTTACTTCTCTGTAGAGCCTGTGTCCGTTTTTTAAAAAAATCACATGGTGTCACATACCTGGGTTCCAGTGCTAAGTGCTAAAAAGTTGTTCATAAAGGCAGTTTATATGATAAGATACTGATATTTCGTCTCCCTGTATTGATACAATGTTGTCATGCAAAAGAAGAGGAAGATGTACGTTATTAATCCCCTGGTTCCAGCCTCCACAGGCCTCCAACTGCCACAGGCCAGTATCTAGCCAGAGCCACATCAGCAGCCCTCTGGTTCCCAACCATTCACTGTCGGACTGAGCCACTGCCGTCCCCCCAATAAAAACTTACAGCAACTGGTATTCCCAGGCGGTTTCCGATCCAAGTACTAACCAGGCCTGACCCTGTTTAGCTTCCGAGATTAGATGTGATCAGGCGTGTTCAGGGTGGTATGGCCATAAACATAATACAGTGTGATATCATGATTACAATGCCGTATTGTCCCTACCCACCCATTCCTAATTTTTAATCCTCTCTAGTAAAAAGAGCCTTTGGCTCTTCTCTTGTATTTCCCCAAGAGGTCGCCACAGCAGATTATCTTCTCTCTAATATACCTCTTTCCTCAGTCCACCTCAATGTGTACCAAATTTACCTATTCGATTTACCTTATTCGAATTGAAAAATGATGCAAGGGTATGCAGTTTGTGTGTGTAAGGTGTGTATATGTTATGTGTTTGTGAAAAAATTTTGAAAAAGACAATAAACATATTGGCAAAAAAAATTTAAAAAGTATTTGTTTTTCTTTTAAAACCTTTAAATAAATTTTTAAAAATAAATGCGTTCTTTCTCTTTACAGCTGTAGCGGCTAACGTTGAGTGCTTTGATGAGATCATCAAAGGCCCTCTGGCTGAGTACCTCTCCCTCAGCCAGCAGATAGGGGGTGACGTCCAGAAACATGTAGGTCACAATTTCAAATGTAAACACACTTACATACATTCAGCATGACTCACCAAAACATTTGAGCTGAATTCATGTCCTAATAAAGCTGGGGGTTTTTTGTTTGTTTTTTTTGTTTTTAACGTAACACATAACACATTAATGTAATTGTTTACTGGCTAACAGTAAACATTTCTTCTCCCCTGGCATGTACAGTGCAGCATGTCTTGGTTTATTACAACCACTTGTAGATTAGAGGAGTGGTGGTAAATGCGTGGCAAGACTTTGGCAGCCTTGTTTATGGATTATGCAAATCATAGGGTCATAGAAATTCCTCTGCTCCTTTCATTGTTTGTCTTTATACATTATTGTATAAACAGTGTGACATTTCCCATTATTTTTCCAAGGCGTGTCATGTTTTTGTATTTCTCCATTGACAAGACTTGAGTCTTTCCATAGGTGAGGAGGCCCTTTAAAGGCATTCAAAAATACAAAATAGAAGTGTAGTCTTTGCTGTTGTTAAATTTGTCGGTGAAAGAGCAAAAGGATGTGAGAAAATACCATAATCATAAATGACTGTCCTTGTTTTCCTTCCAGGCAGAAATGATGAAGCAGGCGTTCTCCAGCCAGAGACAGCTCCTCGTCATAGCCTCCTCTTCCCAGAAGCCCTCTGATGTGAGTTAAATACACTCTCTAACTGATCATTTAGTTAAATGAGCACCATAGTGATTAATCAATTTCAACTTGTGCATAATTCATTGTTTGTCTGCAGTTTTAATGGGTGATGCCCTCCCCTGTCCTGTATAGCTCCTCTGTTTCTGCTTCATCATATTTAGATTTTTAAATGTACCTGCAAAGTTTAAATATTTGAGCTGTATTTTGTGGTTTTGGAAAGGGATTAGCAGGATTATTATATTATGTAATATTTAGCCAGACAAATGATAACAAGGGCATTTATTTGCACTAGAGTAATTAGGGTAAAGCATACTATTGTCTTTTTACAGTTACAAAGAAAATTTGCTAGTGTAGCAGGCCTGAAATGCCTCCAAACTGGTAGCTTCCTTCTTGCTTTGTTAGCTCTGAACTGCACTGACTAGGTCAACTCGTTTTTACTGGTCTGGCTTTCTGCATCAGAATCGGACCGATAGCCAGTCCAAATATCTGATCAGTGCATCCCTGCTCATTAATGATGCTTTAAGGGTAAATAATGACACACTTAAAAAAAAAAAACAATGACGACAGAGACACAGAGTGCTCACACATTTTTTTACGAGACCAGATCAGCAAGACAAACATCTGTGATCTCATCTCTGGAGTAGATTTTTTTAAGTTTTAGTTTAGGAAAATGCTAGAAGCTCTTGCCAGTCTCTATGATATCTCAATATAACATGCAGCTGTATACATGGAAAATGAGAGAAAATTACCTAAGCATTGTGCCCAAAAAGTCATGTGACAGAACAGGGTCCCTCATTCTTTCTGTTTCAACTCAATTTTAAGAAATAGCCCCAGTTAACAGCGAGTCATATCACAGCACTTTATATTGTAATGTAAAGACTAATATTTTGCCGAGAAAACCCCACTAAATAGATGATCCTCCCTATGAGTGGCACCTGGCAATACTGGGAAGGAAGAACTTCATTTTAACAGGAAGAGACCCTTAACAGACCCAGGCTCATGGAGGAACAGCCATCAACCATGACCAGTTGGGGATTAGGGGAAGAGAAGATAAAAAACGTAGATGAAAGGACAAACTGTTGAAGAAGACAAAAGTTAATGGCATGTAGGAGTAGCATATATATGCATGGTGAGTGGAGAAGAAATCCTCAGTGCATCATGGGAAGTCCCCCAGCAGCCTGAGCTTGTAGCAGCATTACTAAGGTATGGTTTAGGACAGGGGTCTCAAACTCCTGGCCCACGGGCCGCTTCTGGCCCCGCCCCACCCCTACTTCCAGTTCGCGATTTGATGTCAAAAAATATCTTGTAATTCGGCCCTTTAAAGGGCCACATTGCAACTATATAATTTATAATTATACAAATAATTATAAATCATATTTTATAATTACATTATATTTTTGACATCAGATTTGACTGGAAGTAGTGGACGGGGCCCCTTGTTTAGAGTAATCTGATCTAACCCTAAATATAATTTTAAAAGCAGAGTTTGTCTCCTGAATCCAAACTAGGAGCTGGTTTGTCTGCAAGAGTGAATGTTTTTGTTTGTTTTTTAAAAAAAACCTTTTTAACCTCTCGTTGTTTCTTCCGTCTTCAGGCAGTTTTGACAACTCTTCTGCAGCCCGTGTCCAAAGTGATCCAGCAGGTGCAGGCCTTCCGTGAACAGAACCGCACCTCGCCGTTCTTCAACCACCTCTCGGCCGTCAGTGAGAGTGTGCCTGCCCTCGGATGGGTCGCCATGGTAAGATTGGGGCTGGGAGAGGTTAATGGGCAGCAAAGAAGGATTTTTTGCACTATCGTGTGTGGGTAGGCAGATAAATTGGTGTATAATGAGCGGAAACAGGCCTCTCTTTGATTCTGTCAACACTGTCTGATGAGCAACGCTTTCTTGGCTGACATTAAGGCACCAACAACAGAGCTTCACTGTTACAGTAGATAATTCACTCATTGTTGGTTGTGGTTTTGAGAGTTATGAATAATACATCAGATTTTCAAATACAAATAATGGATATCTTCATTTTCTGTACGCCTACTTCTGTATCTTTAAACATATCATTTGCTTTGCCAAACATTTGCCGCAGTCTCCCGTTACCAGTCTTTATGCAAAATGGCTTCATCTTTAATAAAAGCCATCATTTAAAATAAAAGCAAAGAAGCATATTTCCCAAAATGTTCAGTGTTAAATTTGAACTTGCTCCCTCCTTTATATTTACCCACCTCCTTTACCTCCCTGTAAGTTGATTCTTTAAAAGACACAGGCGAAATGCAGCCCATCGACATCTAAATCAAGAATAAAACATCCTAAAATGTAAGGAAAAAATAAGGGGCAGAAGGAGTCTTAAGGCATATACCTGCAGTGAGTCTGTACTGCTCGATTTCAGCGCAGTTTGTTTCATCAGTGATCTCTACATTGGTGACGTAAAAGAACTGGAAAAATACTGTTAAATTTAAATTTGTTCTTAATTTTTTAAAATGTTAATGATATTTGTAACCTGTAGTTATATTTCGGTGCTGTTTACCAGTGTGTGGCCCTTTTTGTTTACTTTTTCTAAAACACAATGCCCCACCCTGAAGAAAATGTTGGCCACTCAGGGTATACAAGATCAGATAAGACAGACTTTATTTAGTCCAAAAGCCAGGAAATTCCTGTGTTTCAGCAGAAAAAACATTATACAAACTATAACAAAATAGCTTAAATGACATAGAATGGCTCAAAAAAATAAATACAGTATGCCAAATTAAGATGGTTCAGTAAGGTAAAAGCTAAACAAAAGTAAGCAGCTCGTTTAATTATAAAAAAAAGTTAACATGAAAAAAGCAATATAACATTATGTATAAAGCTGAATATAATAGCTCAAATTTATGTCACGTCCCTGGCCTAGCAGTAACCTAGACATAACATACCTGTGACTCGCTACTCTTTCTGTCCCAAGAACAATTCAAGATATATGGGCATCAGTTTATTTGCTTTACAGGTTAGCAGTGCCCAACATGACAAGCAAAAGCTTCTAATGAGCCCTACGTGTTGCTAACAAATGAGAATTATCTAAACTAAGCTCCTAATCATGAGGAAAAATATTTCTCACTCCTACTAGCCTGCCAATCTCATGAATCAATATTTTATTCATAAAAGAACATAGAAAACATATCAAATGTTGAAAGTGAGGTATTCTGCTATTTCATGAAAAATACTAGTTCATCTTGAATTTGATGGCAGCACCATGTCTCAAAATTTGGACAGGACCATGTTTACCTCTGTGTAGCATCCCCTCTTCTTTTAATAACAGTCCATAAATATCAGAATCAGAATAGTTTATTAATCCTCGGGGGGAAATTACTGGGAACTGAGGAGACCAGCTACTGGACCTGGGGGAGACGAATGTTGTTCAAGTTGTTCAACCGTCTTTTTTGTGTTTTATATTTCATGCTGTGCCACATTTTTTCTATTGATAAAATGTGTGGACTGTAGGCTCTAAAACCTGTGTATATATATCTTTCAGCTTTGATGTTGACTTTTGAGATGTGCAGGTTATCAGTACCATAGGCACTAATGCAGGCTTTTAAAGTGAGGGCTGATAACAAACTGGATGGTCCCCTTTCTCTTTAGTCCGGTGGACTTCCAAAAAGAGTTTAAATTTTTATTTGTCTGACTTCAGTCCATTTTCAATGAGCTGTGGCCCAGAGAAGATGGCAGCATTTCTGGATCATGTCACATATGGCTTCTTCTTTGCATGAGAGATCTTTAACCTCTACTTGTGGATAGCACAGGGAACTGTGTTCACATTCAGTGACTTCTGGAAGTTTTCCTGAGCCCATGTAGTGATTTCCATGACAGAATCATACCTGTGTGCCTGAACATCACCACCATCCAATATTATTATTTGGCCATGTCCATTGCAGACAGATATGTCCCCAGATTCTCTCAATCTTTTGATGGCATTATGTACTGAAAGTCTTCATAGTTTTAAATTGAGGAACATTATTCCTCAGCATCTACACATTGATCCACTATGTGTAGATGCTGTTTCTAGCAGATCCTCTGAGAGACTCTGCCTCTCTAAGGTGCTTTTTATTTATACCCAATCGCATTACTGGCTTGTTGCCAGTTGACTTAGTTGGAATGTGTTCCTCTAGCTGTTTCTTTTTAAATACCACTTTTCCAGCCTTTTGTTGCCCTTGTTCCAACTTTTTTGAGACATATTGCTGCGTCAAATTCAAGATGAGAGGTATTTTTCATGAAATAGTAGAATGCCTCACTTTCAACATTTGTTATGTTTTCTATATTCTTTTGTGAATATGTGTTGTTTTTTATTTGTATTTTTCAGTGTCCCAACCTTTTTGGAATTGGGGTTGTACAAAACTATTGATAAGTAGCTAAAAGTACAGAGATCAGTCTGCAAACTCAGGCTAAAGTTCTAGTTTCCACTCATGCTACTTAAACATTAATCCAAAATAAATCTGAATAGATAAATATGGCTTTTATTTCCCACATTTTGAAGCTGTTCATTTAACCTCATTTCACATTTTTATGTGTTAAAGTGAACTTTTGGTTCTTCATCTCAGGCTCCCAAACCGGGCCCGTATGTTAAAGAGATGCAAGATGCCGCCATGTTCTACACCAACCGTGTGCTCAAGGACTACAAGGAGAAGTTAGTAAAACTTTCATTATTACATCCTGTTTCCTTCATTGTCTGCAGCAGACTGGCTGTCCACACTAAATTTAGATATAAAAGCAAGAATCTGGTGGGATTTCTGCAGTTTAAAAAAAATATATTATTAGTAATTAATGACGCATTGCTTATATTTTTAACATTCTTATGTTTTTTTTGTAAGTGTCTGAATGAAATGGCCAGGAGAACTTCTAAATGTAGCCAGGCACCGATCTGTCTTCTTTCCTTCTGCCAGGCCTCCTTTCTTCTTTTTTTTGAAGTTGGAATACCCCACAGTTTTAGTGAGTCAGCATTGCCACATGATGCTCTGACTCAGGTTGTTGGTAGACTTCCCGTATTTAAACTTGAAATAAAAGTCTGTCTGTTCATGCTGTCCACGTGGAGCAGTCAGTTTGTACAGTAGATTAAAAAAATAAAATTCTATTGTTTGTGTTCTTTCCTGTGACCCTCATAGACCCAAGTAAAGGAAGAGTAAATTGTTAAAGCAGAAAAAGAAACTTTAAAATTGTGTCTCGCCAACACAGGGACAAAAAGCACGTGGACTGGGTGAAGGCCTACATCTCCATCTGGACTACATTGCAGCATTACATCAAAGAGCACCACACCACCGGACTGACCTGGAGCAAGACTGTGAGTTTTCATCACAGGAATTAAAAAATGAGGAACCTACTGCCACTTTAAACTTAAAGAGTAGCTCTCAAGTTATCACATGAAATCTGACATAAGAATTAATGCCTTGCAGTTAGCTCTTTACACTGTACCTTGACTTTCTTCTAATAGCCACCAATTTGTGCCTTCTAATGAGCCTCATGTACAAGTACAGGAATTTCCTCCCTGCTTCAAACTGTTTCCTTTAATTCCCTCCTGTTTATTGAGTTCTCTTGCAATGTAACTAGATAAGGCTGCAGTAAAGTTCTAAATTCCACTAAGTCACTGCAACATTTCGAATGCCAATATTAATGTTTTGTCCAAGGAGGTAAAAGGTTCCTTTTGTTGTAGTGTTTTGACAGTGGTCTAAAGCCCTGCAAAAATTAAGCACATTAGTCATTTGCCATCTTAACATGTGATGGTCACTTAAAGAAATGCAGTGTAGACCTTGCTGCAGCTCACTCTCAAATTCCTGCTTCTTGGCTTGCTCACATGCTTGATCAACAAGGCCAGGACTTTGGCCCATCTATCAGAGGATCTATCTGTTGTTGAATTGCACTGAGTCCGGCCCCTTACCAAAGACCAGTTTGCCTTTTTGAAACCCTGCAGCATAGCTCATAGGGCTTACAAACCTCTCCACCATGATAAGGTGGTGATTCATGATTCTGTCATTGCAAGTCTGATGATTTAAAAAACACAAACAAGAAGAATCTCACTGGCACCTCTACTGCTGGAAAATACTATTTCTGCACAGGGACTTTTGGGGTGTGAAGCGATCCGGAAAGTTCGTTTAGGCACTGATTCCTGTTGTTGAAACACATTAAAAGTAATCTCTCTACTAAATCCCCACCTACTAGAGGCATGAAAAAATATCTTTATTTTTGTTTGCACTACCAGTAAAGGCAAAAAGAGGAGAGAGAGAAAGTGGTATGACAGTCAGCTAAAAAATTATACAAAATCTCATCTTTCATGGTCCCCTCTAAAATTTGAAAATAATTACTCCACAAATTATTAGGAGTGTATTTACTTTGCTGTTAAAAGCTGATCCTTATTGAGTGCTGAGACCTCTGAGGCTCTGTTAAGTTTAACAATTTTTAAGTTGTGAGAAATAGAATTTTTAGTCTGTAGTTAAGAGTAAAAGACGAAGGAGGGGGAGAGGGGGAAAGCATGTTAGGAGGTCATACAGAAGGTTGGTGTGAGGGATGAGGATGCAAGGGATAGGGTGAGATGGAGGCAGATGATCTGCTGCAGCGACCCCTAACAGGAGCAGCCGAAAGAAGAAGTAGTTATGAGTAAAAGACTTTTGCTTATTTTTTTACTTTTACTGAAGTTACTTTTAAGCAAGACTTTTTGCAGGCCAGTTTTCTGTAATTAAATTGTAAATGAAACTATATTTGATGTTTTCTGAGGAAAAATGTTCAAAAAAACAACTTGTTGAATTATATCCAGTGACATCAGTTTTAAATGTCTTTTGCTTTCTGCCCACCTCAGGGTCCTGTAGCTTCAGCTGGTGCTGCTCCACCCAGCGCTCCTGCTGGTGGATGTCCTCCCCCACCTCCCCCTGGACCACCTCCTCCCATGGACCTGAGCGCACCTGCTGGTGGCGGCGGTGACACTGGTCCTGAAGATCGGAATGCCCTGTTCGCCTCTATCAACAAGGGATCTGACATCACCAAGGGTAGGTAGCTACAGCAACCACTGACAGTGATCAGAGGAGCTGATACTGTTGATCTCCCTCTAACGCTTTTGGCTTCAGTTTTGAGTATCTGACTGTAGCAGTTAGATTCAAGTAAAGAAAATAAAGGAATACTCATCTAGTCCTCCCCTACTTATCATATTACGGGATGTTTTGAAAATGATAAGTAGGGGAACAAGTCCTCTATAATATTATCCTCTTCATATAATGGTGATGTGAGACATTAGGTTTAGTTTTTGGTTGCTGAACTTGAAATCATATCAAGTGTAGACAGTTCTAAACTACCAAAAACGTGGTGCTGATTATCACAGATCAGGTTAATATTGTTTAGGTTCACCAACAGGTACCTTTTAAAGACTAGCAGCATGGCAATAGAACTGCAATTTAGTATCCAAGAAGTAGGGGTGTCCCCAGAACTGATATTGGTGATACCAAAATCCTGAAAACTTGACATTACCAGCTATTTTAAAATATACTGCCAAACACAGTGTACACATGTACCAGGTTGCAGTTCTTCTGGAACTGGCTAGAAATGTTTTAGTCTAGCCTTACATGCTGAAGAAGAAGGATGCCCACAAACACAGGAAAAACTACAAACAGCACAGCAAAAGCTACATTTGGATGATGGCAAGTAGTGCAGCTGTGGGGATGGCACCGCCCGACTCATTAATAAGAAATGCAGTCAGAGTTGGGGATGACCAAGGAGTGATAATTGATTCACAAAAGGCATTATGCAAATGATGCTATTGTGCGATGCACCTAAAAGAGACTGGCATCCAGATCTGTTCAAAGAATTCAAAGTTTCAATCATATTAACAACATCAAAACTATTATCCTTATGTTAACCTGAAATGCACATTACCATTTAGTTTGAGACAGCTGGCATTGCTGTTGTTCCACAGGTTAAAATGTTTGAAGCAGCTATGGTAATGCAACAAATTTTATACCTCACAGTAAACGCATTGGTATGGTGTTTCTTTAAAAAAGCTTTAACTGGTAAAGAAAAAGTTCAAAAGCTATGAAAAATTATGTTCATATTCATAGCAATCATTGTGACATCTAAGCAAAACTGTTGCACTACTTGCACATAAATCATAGTGCTGCATTGTGTTCTGTACTGTTGTAGCTTTCTTTTACAAACAAGCCATGTTTGTAATGTTTAGATGTTTTCATTAAAAGATTAAGTACATGGGATAATTTTAATTTTTTTTAACTGTAGTATTAAATTTGGTATCGATTTTTGTAATTCTGCTGGTATTGGTACTGGCTAATTTTTGGTATGACATCCCTACTAAGAAGTAGTTATTGATGTATATGTACCTCTCTGGACAAATAAACCTCATAAGCAGAACATGGCTGGAAAGGCAGACAGTGGATTGAGATGGGCATTTCTCTTTTAATTTTGACGCCTGCTTACATAATGAACTGAAATTCTTCTTTTGCACTTATGAATGTGGTTTTGTTTTCGAAGGAATGAAAGTATTTTTATAATGATCACGTAATTTAGATGCGAGTTGGATGAAGTAAAACATTTCCTTTTTCCTTTCTAACATCAGATTAAAAGTGACCATCTCGTTCCTAAATCACCCGGGTTGGTTTCAGAGCCTCACACTAATGCTGTGCTTCCTTCTAATCCTCAACATCTCCAGGCCTGAAGCATGTGAGTGATGACCAGAAGACCCACAAGAATCCTGCCCTGAGGGGACCGAGTGGTCCAGTGCGCACTGGCCCAAAACCCTTCGCTTCAGCCACCTCCAAACCTGCTGCATCTGCCACCCCAACTCGCACACTCCCCCCTGTGCTGGAGCTGGAAGGAAAGAAGTGGAGAGTGGTATGTGGAAGGGGCAAAATTAACCCAAGGAGACATGCTGTTTTTTTTATTTTTGTTGGTTTTAGCTCATATGAGGACAACTATAACTGGTCACTGAATCAGAATTACTTCTTAACAAAGTACTGTTTTTTGATAGACCTTTTCTCATCAGTTTTCTCCATTTTATTAACTTTTTTTGGTTTTTTTTGCTATCTGCAGGAGAACCAAGAGGATGCTCAGAACTTGGTGATCAGCAACACAGAGCTGAAGCAAGTGGTCTATGCTTTCAAGTGTAATAAGAGCACGCTGCAGGTCAAGGGCAAAATCAACTCCATCACTGTAGGTAAGAGCAGAAGCAGCTGTAACAAGATGAAATCCATCCAGGATAGAGGCTCTCATACTGGATTGAGTTTGCACCCAGTGTACTGCCCGAACATTAATTTAAAATTGTCAAAGCAGCCTCTGTAAGTAGAGGCAAAGAAGAGGTGATGAAAACAAAATTCTTCCAAAAACAAATAAGGAAGATAGCCCATGTACCACGTTTACACAGGATTAAGATCAAAGTTGTTCTCTACGATTATTGCAAATTTCTAAAGGTAGTTACAGTTCAAAGAGGGGAGTTGAGAATGTTGTTATCTGATACCCAATTCAAATATACGTATATTTTTCCACTTGAAGTTCATACAAAAAAGTCCAAACTGGCCAGAAAAACATGACCTTATCAAAGTAATCAGTGATGGTTGTCTGTGTGTGTGTGTGTGTGTGTGTGTGTGTGTGTGTGTGTGTGTTGTTACCCAGCAAATATAACCAATAGTCCTAGGTCTTAAGCTCCTAACAAGAGACTCTCATTTATTCGTACTGTAAAGATTTTGTGTTGTTTTCTGTGGACAAACTGGATGTGATAAGACAATCTGAAGCAAATCTGAAAAATTAAACTGTATGTTAAAACTGATCTAATTCTTTTCCAAAACAAATATTTTAAAAAGATCCTGTACTTGTGTAAGTCTTGCTGTCTGTCAGTCTTAAAAAAACATTTTTTTGGCCTGTTATTGTGAAAGCTGGAAACAAAAAGGCAATGAAGAGTTAAGAAGGTATTGGTGCCCGTGATGTATGGGTAGAAGGTCCACAGTCCTCTAAATATACTTTTATTTCTTCAACAGACAACTGTAAGAAAATGGGCCTGGTGTTTGATGATGTTGTGGGCATCGTGGAGGTCATCAACTGCAAGGATGTTAAGGTCCAGGTGAGTACATGATGCAGAGGAAGAGGAAAATGTTGCTTTAAAGGGACTTAAACAAGCAGAAATGATCCTGTGTGTGTGTGTGTGTGTGTGTGTGTTCTCTTGCTTTGTTGCATTTCATTGGGTAGCTGAATGATTTCTCTGCCCTGTCAGTCTTCAGGGATTTTTCCCCTGCCGAGCATTAATACATTTTTCATGAACTCCCTGCTCTATATTCACTGGAAACAGCAAGCTGCTCAGTTTTAACTCCACTGTTAAGTTAGGTCTTGTCCTTTTGGCTTAAAAAAACCTTATATAATCTGATTGTCCCATCAGATCCAAAAGCCCCCACTGGTTGTTTATTAGCAATAATGTTATTGGGAGAATGTGTTTTTAACAAATTGTACAATATTTGTTTTTCCTCTTGTACTTCCAGGTCATGGGGAAGGTCCCGACTATCTCCGTCAACAAGACAGACGGCTGCCACATTTATCTGAGCAAGGACTCTCTGAGCTGCGAGATCATCAGCGCCAAGAGCTCAGAGATGAACGTCCTGGTACCCAACAAAGACGGAGAGTTTGTGAGTGTCTGTCGGAGTTGATCTCATTTGTGCATTTGCACAAATGCTCTTAGGATCTGTGTTGGGTGTTTAATCCCTCATGTTCTCTATATTGAACAAACTCCAACAGCCCAAAAATGTGGGGAGACACACCCACTCCAGTGTACAGTTGCATTTGCTTTAGAGTTTAGTGTTGGTTGGAAGATTTTCTAACCTTTTGAATTGAGCCAGTCTAGCAGCATGTCTGAAAATGTCGTAAATTTGCCAAATAAAACATGACCCCTCTATTTCTCTCTCCCTCGTAGACGGAGCTTCCTGTTCCCGAGCAATTCAAGACCGTCTGGGACGGCAAGAAGCTTGTTACCACAGCAACAGAGATCGCCGGATAAATGGGGGCAGCATTCTAAAACGGCCGCCCCTCCTCGACACCATCCCCACCCGTTCCTTTTGCAGACATCTATCTGACTGATCGACTACCCCACCAGCTAACTCTCACACTGTAGACTGAGATTCTCATGACCTCATGAGTTCTATCTCCTCCCCTTCCTCCTTATCAGCCAATTACAGCTTAAGCTGTTCCTTCCGTAAGCCAATGAGAGGACTGCTCACCTTATCTGGAGCAAATCCTTCAGCCAATCAGCAGGGAGCAGCTTGCCATTCAAATTGGGTTTCTCTGTGAGCACTTTTTGAAAACCATTCATGAGTTTTGCCAACAGCTGGGATGTTCCGCATTGTATTTTATCTATCTGGATGACGCTGAGCTAAACTTAGAATAGCCAATGGGGATGTTTAATCCTCTAAAGCCAATCAGGCTTCTTTCTTTCTCCTCTTCCTGGTCAGCTGGGGGGCTGGCATGTTTAAATTGTGGCCTCATAGGTTTCTGTTCCATTATATGCAATTCACTGGTGAAGCACTTGTCCAAAATTTAAAAAAAAAAAAACCCTTTTGAAGAGGATAAAGACATCCATATCACCTCCACTGGTGTTGACTGCAACCATATTAATATTCATGATATAAAAAAACTCTGAGCACATAAATAGGAGTAAAAACAAGCTGTGCAGAACCATTGTCACTTACACATTTAAAAAGAACAGTTTAAATTCCAAGTTTTCCCTTAAATCCACACAGGACATTCCTGAATTAAATAGAACATTCCATATGATGAGGCATGTAAGAAAAGTTTGCGACAGAGCAAAGAGATGATTGAACACAGTGGTGGAAGTGCATAAGAAAATAAACTGAGGGATATCAGTGAATGATTGGAAACATCTGCTGTATTCTTGTACAGATATTGTCTTTGAATATTAGCCTGACCATCAGTATCTCGCTCTCACTCATGTCTGCACTCTCTTCAGCTCCTGGAGCTGTGGAGCTCTTTGCTGAATTTTTTTATATTGTCTCTTTTTTGTTTACCTCTTTAATTTTTTTTGGGTCCAAAATCTGCTCATTAGTACTGGAGACATCATTAAAATGTTGCAATAAAAAGTTTATTTTGGCGTCTTTATTGGATTAAATGTTTAATATATACAGAAGCATTATTTCACAGTTAGAAGATCCACATTAGGCAACAATTGGGTTAAAAGCCTTTAAAACCCTCCAACATTTATAAAAACCATTTGACTTCTAATGTTAAGCTGCTAAAATTAAGATGGCATCACAAGACAGTTTAAAGTCAATGTGCTAGATATGATCAGTGCAAAAGGAGTGAATGATGTGTTCTGGTTAGGTTGAGCTTCCTATTAAATCTGTATTATATTGCTCTTGCCCTTGACTGCAGCTACAGACATCTGAATTATCTGCATGCAGGCGTTGTCAGCGTAAATAAGGCAACAGGTTGGCTTTGAACCACTCTTGTGTGAACTGGAGGTGGTCGCCCTCAGTGGCCAGAAAAACCAGCTTTCCAGCCTTGTCCATTGCTGCCAGGCCCAGGCGATCCTACATGTAAACAAACTGTCAGTTTTACAGCCTTACAGGGGCTAGATTTAAACCCTGTGATAGGAAAAATTAACTGCATTTGCATCAAAGTTGGATTAAACTTGCAAGACATTCACTAACTGACTCAAATACACTGGTACATCCTATTCCCTGCAGAACCATCTTTAATGAGCGCTGAGGTTAAATTAAAAACTGCATTATTTTGAACCAGTTTCCAAAAGAGCTGTTAGGTGAACTAAAGGCAGAGGCCTCTACTATGAAGCAGGATTAAGTACTTATGGAGGTAACTTCAGGTTTAACCCTGGGCTTTTAGTCTTATCAAAGTGGTTTATTTACCAGGCTATATTTCCAGGGCAGGTTGTGCTGCACGCCTAGCCTGCTCCAGGGGCCTGTACTACAAAGGAAGTTCATACCCAGGATATGTTCCTGATATCTGGCTTCACTTAACCTAAAAATCAGCACTACAGGCTAAGCAGACACATGAAGACTTTTCAACTTGATAAGTCAGCCCAGGGTTAATCAATCTTGCTACATTGAAAGAGAAACTGTTGCTTTGACTTGCAGTACCTTGAACTCCACATCGTCACATTACAACCATGAATAAGTGTATTTTATTGGGATTTTCTGTGACACACCAACACAAAGTAGTGCATAATTGTGAAATAGAAGGAAAACAATTCCGCTTGGCCAACTCAGGGTCGTGGGGGCCGCTCAAGCCTATACCAGCTATCATGGGGCAAAAGGCAGGGTAGACCCTGGACAGGTCGCCTGTCGCACAGACAACCAGTCACGCTCACATTTACACCTACCGTCAATTTTGAATTGACAATTAACCTGACCAAAGGCATGCAAAGGGGCCATCCTTGGACAATTCATGGTTTTCAAAATTTTTTAACAAAAATCTGAATAAAAAGTGTGGCGTGCATATGCATTCAGCCCCCCTGAGTCAATTTGTAGAACCACCTTTCGCTGCAGTTACAGCTCTAAGTCTTTTGGAGTGTGTCTGTACCAGCTTTGCACATGTAGAGACCACAATTTTTGCCCATTCAGCTTTGCAAAATATCTCAACCTCAGTCAGACTGGATGGAGAGTGAACAGCAATTGGATTTAGTTCTGGACTTTGAGCCATTCTAACTGCTTTGATCTAAACCATTCCATTGTAGCTCTGGCTGTATGTTTAGGGTTGCTGTCCTGCTAGAAGGTGAACCTCTGCACCAGTCTCAAGTCTATACATATACACACACACACATCACACTTTTCAGATTTTTTTTATAAAAACAAAAAAAAATGAAAACCATGAACCACTACTTTGTGTTGGTCTATCACATAAAATTCCAATAAAATGCCTTTAAGTTTGTGGTTGTAATGTGACAAAATGTTGAAAAGTTGCCTTTGTGTGACCACTTAACCTCCACAGGAAATATTACATAAACCATTTCAGGGTGCTTGTGGTTTTCATAGGTTAAACTATCACCACACCATTAGCATCCTAATCGAGCATCAAAGATCTTGAGGTAGTTACCTCTTTGTAGAGAACGCTCTCCTGTAGGGTCTCTGTCTCTTTGGATTGGCCAGTTTTCAGGAAGCCGAACCACTGCAAGAACAGCCAGAACAAGACTATTAAGTGTCTTCATTCAGAAATTTTAATCTTATTATAGTTAATAGGGGAAGTTGCAAATTTTAACATTTTAAAGCAGGGCTGTGGAAAGTAGGGGCACTGCAGCACCCCCTGTTGCTCAAGGCAAACATCACAGCACCCCCTGCCAAGTGCAAAAAGGAGCCAAATACAGATATTAAAACACTTTAAACAGTATTACTGTTATTTATCTAAGAAATGTGATTTCAGATGTTGTGATAAATAAGTACCAAAAATGAATGATTTTTTTCTTCTTTAAATGTTAAATTATGTTACAAAGCCAAGTCACCAGTAGCTAC
>VUQH01038095.1:0-16292 GCA_015106775.1 Etroplus canarensis | reverse complement strand
TGTTTTCTGTTTTGTGTGTGTGTGTGTGTGTGTGTGTGTGTGTGTGTGTGTGTGTGTGTGTGTGTGTGTGTGTGTGTGTGTGTCTACAGTGTGTGAAAAAAAATATAATGAAAGGCAACAGCCTCTCTGTGGCCCATGTGAATATAATTAAGACTTCACTATCAGCTAACACCTGGACATCTGGCCCTGATTCATAATATCCCATTTCTCACAGCAGCATTTTGTGTTTATATTTATGTACGTGCACATGAATGTGTTCACCTGTGTTTGTATGTGTATATGTTTAGCATACACAAATAAAGCTTCATGTTCATGCTTACACTTGCATTCCACCCCGCACTTGACTGGGCAGCCTGGCTGTGTCCCAGTTCTACCACTGACAACATCCCAGCCCCCACAACAACCCTGGAGGGGCTGCGTCAGCTGGACTGGACTGAGGATCAATGCTGGGGAAACAGCCTCATAATGGCCTGGATTAATGATGAAAAATTTGGTGTCATCCAGTAGGCTTGTGGATATTTATCACTGGGGAGGGGTGAACTGCCAATAGGAGCCTCTTAGCACCCTTCTGACCTGGGAGACTGGTGGCAGGACAAGAGTATAATCGTGGCTGCTACTGTATCCAGCTGGAGTCCTAATAGAGATTCTCTCTGGGGTATTCGCCCAGAGAAGGATGGATACTCTTACACAGACACTAAAGCTGCTGCTGCTGATTTTTATTGGCCAGAGCTGCAGTCCATGGTGCCACTGCTTCTATTTGAGAATGCAGCTTGCTGGAATGAACTGTCTGTAATCAGTTTTTTTATACAGGAATGATTTGCATGTCTCAAGTTTTCGCTCCACCTTCTTTGTGTAATAACCCCGAAAGGAGAGAGAGAGAAAAATAAAGTGCTCCTAGAGTACAGCAATATTATGTTCTCCCAAATGTGATATTTGCAGTTTACCAGAGAAAAAAAATCAGAGAAAATAAACACATTCTAGTGCATTTATCAGTGTAAAAAATATGATTCAGGCCTCCCTTCAAGTCTGCCATTATTAGAAAGACAAATAATACATAGACACCATCTCTTAAGGTCCAGTCATGATCTCTTGTGAGAGTTCTTTCCTCATGGAAAGAATA
Organism: Etroplus canarensis; assembly: GCA_015106775.1. Classification (NCBI taxonomy): domain Eukaryota; kingdom Metazoa; phylum Chordata; class Actinopteri; order Cichliformes; family Cichlidae; genus Etroplus; species Etroplus canarensis. The sequence continues at coordinate 15,172 of VUQH01038095.1, read as the reverse complement.
ACTGGGTATACTCCTCTAGTCTCATAGTTACTGAGAGACAAGGCTATTACAGGACTGTCAATGGTGGAGTGGGCCTAAGGAATCTCCAACCAGAGGACTTCAAATAGCTCTCCAATTTCCTTTCAACAGCCAAAAGTAATATTTCCTTAGATACATCTTAATGGAATCCTACAGGCATTTCCTGCTTGTTGATCTTGTTTGTCAAGGCCTGTGTATCTATCTATATATATATATATCTACACACATATATATATATATATATATATATATATATATATATATATAGATAGATAGATAGATAGATAGATAGATAGATAGATATACTGTATATTTCTATACTGTACACCTAGTTATGACTCTCACCTTGGGACTGTCCACATGTCTCTATATGGACATCACTTCAGTGCTCCTTCACCACTGCTTTTCTCCAGAAAATTTACAGAAAAATGATTTCAATAGCTTTATCATGTACCATAAATACAAAAACAAATAAATAAATAAAACAATTTCTCATCAAGACGAAAACATTCCCTGTCTCATCAAACCAGAAATGCTGATTTCTTGTTTCCTGGCTGCATGGGATTTCTAGAAAAGCTATAAATCCCATGCAACCATGGCACTAATGGACATAAGGCCTCTATCCCGGAATGCAGAGCATAAGCAGATATCAGGGCCTAAAGCAGGGGTGGGGGTATGGGGAGCAATTAAGTGTGTGGCACAGGCAGGAGTGCAGGTGTGTGGACTGGTGATAAGGACAGTGGTACTGCCATTACTCATCCCCCACCAACAACAGCAAATAGACTGCCAGCAGATGACGGGTTTGCTCTGGCAGCCTCCGAAAGCTTTTCCTCAGCTGGAGAGAAGAGTGTGTGGCGGAACAGAGAGGATAAGGAATAGATAGCAAAGAAAAGCGCATTTCATCACACCAGGAGAGAAGGGGAAAAATGGTTGTGTGCAATATTGTTGAGGGAAGAGTCGTTTAGAAAAACGAGGTGATTCTGCAGGCTGGCTTGTTTCAAAGCAATTAAGTTTAATTAAATGTTGCCGAGGCACTTCATATTTGAGATACTGGGTTTTTTTTTAATCAGTAAAGCAATGCATTAAAGAGCCATACAAAAACAATTTAAAAAGAACACATTTAGAAAAGCTTGAAAAAACAAAGATTATACTTTTAGTCAATAAATCAACATTTTCAAAGCAATGTGAAAAAGATATCTAATCTTCTCCTATGAATAATGGGAGCCAGTCCAAACTGTGACAAATGGTTTAGGTTGTGATTAAACAAGGGAAACAAAAATAGAAAGAATATATATCTTCTGCACAATTAAAATGGAGAGCAATATACTGTAATAACAGAGAAGAAAAGTATTTTGTTACAATTAAAAAGCATTAGAGGTTGTTTCCTTGCAAAGAGCCTTGCTCAAAAGGTGGTACAACTTGATATCTCTTCAGTGATTAGGATTTATCTGTTCGACTAACTTTAATTTAAAAATGCTCTGTTTTTAACAGATCATATGTAAAAGGCCCTTCAGCATGTTTACAGTAAAAGAAGGCCTACAAACCTTACCCCCTGAAAAAATTGTGCATTTCCATATGAGCGCAAATTGGTGAATTACAGAAGAGGTCATTTTGAATATCGCTCTGCTGATATGCTGACAGAGTCTACTTTGTCAACAAGATACAGTAGTTCATCCACAGTCACAACAGTGCATCAGTCTGCCCTGAGGATCTTCGTGGCCCCTTTCTCCTGGTCAGCAGATCATGTGTAGTCTCACTGGCCTTGCGGCTAAGAACATCCTGTCTGCCTGTCTACCAGGGCGGCCGCAGAGAACGACAAGCAGATGCATTCTGTTTCATGTGTAGCAGCATGCATATGGATGTCCAGGTTCAACCACTTGACAAGGGATTGAGACCTGTGTAGAGAGCATCTCTACTGAGGGACTGGGGAAAAGGGCAACTCTCTGCTGTGACAAACTCATTGTCATCTGTGACATTTATCATTGTCCTCCTCATATCTCCACACATCCATTTCATTCCTCAATTTAAATAACTTCGTAGGTGGCAAAGTGTCATGGAAAAGACTTGAAAAGGCTAACAATTCATAAAGGACGTGGAACTTTGTGTGGGAGTCAATTTGAACAATAAAATTTTAGCCAATTTTAATTTCTTACAAAAAATAAACTCATAAGCATTTATCTTCTTCACTGTACTATTTTTCTTCTTACTAATATGGCTTTTGGATGCTGATGTCAGCAGCTCTTTGCTTCTAGCCACAGAGCCTTGAAACCCAGCACCCCTCCCTCTCACAAGCCTCAGGCAGTCTGGTAGTGAGGGTGAAGAAAAATAAAGACTATGTCTATCTAACCAAAAAGAAAAACAACTCAGTTCATGCAGCAGATCTTAAGATATACTGTACTTCACTGTGCAAACTAACATTTAGGCAAGTATAGTTATATTATGCACATGGAAAGTGGAAGAAAGAACAAAAGAGAAGCTCTGGCTTCTAGGCAGGGACTGTTGCTGCCTCTGTCGCTCTGTCACCTGCTTGGCATCCCCTCTCTTTAATTAGCTGTTGGTAATCAAATAGTAGGAGATTAAGACCCCTAAAATACTGTAGGCAGATGATAAATTCCCAAGAGACACAAAGGCATTGCAGAGGAAAACAAGACAATGAAACTGTTTATTATGTTGAGTTGGAGGAAAGACTGAATGGGACAGAGGGCAAAAGAAAGAGAGAAGAGAGAAAGCTTATCTCAAATTTACCAAAAACCTGGTGGAGAAAAACAACATGTAAATCACCACACCAAGCAGAGGGGCTGCAGTAATTAGACTAAATACAGCCTGAACAAACAACCAAACAGCAAAATTATAATTGGTATATGGGACACTGTACGACCATGACATGACTACTCCTTCACAGTAATTCACAAACGCACACACATACCATGCAGTATTTTGTCACACCTATATGATCTGCCATTATTTACTGTTCAGTCTGCAAATGCCAAACTTTTATTTTGTTAATTCATATTGGTTCAAATCACAAACTCACTGTATCTAAAGTGATCAAAGTTGTGGTTCTACTCAATTTTCCAGAAGTGTGGCTTCAAAGAGACACACTTATCTGAAGGGGTATAATGGTAGTAATCTCAAAGATGTCAGCCACATCTGTCCTCTAGCAAATTCTTGTGGGCTGATGTATAGTGGGGCTAGTAGTTGTAATTATGATATGACACCAAACATTCACCAAAAGCCATTGCTACGACAACATGTTAATCATTTAAACCCTAATAGAATATCATAACTAAACTGCAAAGAGAGATGAATGAAACATGTAGTACTGATCGTCTACTAACACTTTGTCCTAACAGTGTCAGATCCTCTGTACTCCAATCTGAGAGCCGGATGCTGTGCTAAGTTCCCCTGTCTCTGCCTCTTGTCATTACCAGAGCTAGAACAGGTGTAGCTGGGCTTAGACACTCCCTGCAGGGTTTCTCTGTATGCTAACCACACACTCCAACCCCACACCCCCCAGGTGCGTGGACACACAACCTTGACCTTTTTCCACAGAAATTGGAGGTGAAGAAGGGATCAAGAGGAGGCAAAGGGGGCGGACAGGGACTGCAAGAAACGTGGAGTTGAATTTGAAAACAGAGTCAAACAAGGAGATTGGGAATACAGTGTTAAGGTTAAAAGTATACTGTAGACAACTAAAAGAGGAGACCAAATGGTAAGGATAGAAAGAATTTGACTGTATAGTTCAACTTTGCTAAACTGAACTATAGCGCTTTTATGCCCTTTGACCACAAATCGTTATGGTCATTTCTGCCTAAAGACTAAAAAAGACATAAAAATTATATTGTGGTTTGCAATGGAAAGAACATTAAGCAGTGGTGTTTTTGCTCTACTTTTGTTTTAGCTAAGAGTCAGTGGGCGAGAGAGACCTTCCTGGCTTTGATGAGTGTAATTATGCTTTAAAGAGTGCCGCAGGAGTAAATTCATTACCCAGCCAGATAGCTCTTGTTGCCCGCACTCTCTGTCTTTGTCTCCCCCAGCTCTATGCAACAGACAGGGCCTGCAGACACGCACACACAGTAAGTTCCCCACAGACCAGCCACTGCTATAGGGCTACAGCTCTGCAGCGCCGAAGCCATAGCCCCCCTTTTCATCAAGGCTCTGGAACTCTCCATGCAACCCCAATAACTCTGCATGAATATGTGGAAAGAAACAATAAACAAACACACATGCACACACACACACACACACACACACCTACACACACACAGATAATCACATACATGTACACCAATACAACTACATGCATGCCCTCTGTAACATCCACCCACATTGCTTTGGGCTGTAATCTCTGCTTCTTGGAGGTTCTCTGTAAATACAGCAGAATAACAATGACCCCAATTCCCCCACATACACACAACACAGACTGAAGATCCTTATGACCACAGCAAAGGAAAAGCTCAATGACATACATAAACTACTGGAATGTAAATGTCCAAAATTGTTCAAGCATTCTGAGCCTGCATGTCTTAGACTATGCAACTGGAGCCAATCACAAGATTGATGTGATTGATTACCTGGTCCAAACTGTCTATAAAAATTGGATAAGTAGAATTGGAATTGAGTGGAGAGTCTTAGAGAAATTGACTATTACATACACTGATGGATACCTGTAGGTGTGAGGAACTTGCAGCACCTGTATATTGAAAAAACATACGGCTAAAGCAGGCATGTGTAAATTCCTTTTTGCATTTGAGCTTGCCTATTTGTGTTAAGGCTCTAAGCCATGTCTTATCACCCTGTCCCTAGAATTTTGGCTGGGATGGTGTTGCCCGTCCTCCCCCTGTCACTTTTTTCCACTCAATGGAGCCTAACCATTTAAGACCTCACAGTAGGGGTATATTGAGTATTAACGGTCCATCTCAAAGGGCACTGGGTGCTTCAATATTCATTGTGTATGTGCAAGAGTGGGAGATAGGGAGGGAGACAGTGCTTTTTAACAAATCTGTCATTAATTATGCTTCCTGCGGTCATGCAAATCCTGCACTTTACAATTATTCTGTTTGAATTTCTGATGCATTTATTACTATGTCAAATTGTGTGTCTCTAGGAGATTCTGCATTCACTTTACAGGACCTCGATTATGTCTGTCAGTCTGTCGTTGGGAAAAATGTCTGCAGCCTCTCATCTCCTCCCCTTTCTCAGCATGTCGGCCTGTGTGTCTGTGAGGATTCATCATGCATCCTTAGGAGTCGATCAAGGGGAAAACACCTCCCTCTCTCTCCTCACTCTACCTCCTCCAGCTCCTCTTGCCCTCATCTAACATTAATGGCTGTTGGTTTTTTAATGAGGAAGTGGGTGTCCCTGTGCAGCGTGTCCATGGAGGGCTTGGGTGGGGGGCTGAGGGGAAGGGGGTAGGGAGAAGAGATGTACTAGTGCAAAACACATCCCCCGGCTGTGAAGCTCAAACGCACGGCTAGCAGGGTGGGACAGAGGGGGGCACTCTCTCAGTAAATATTGCCATGCCCTCCTTCAGCCTTCAAAGAGCAAAACAAGCCAACCGCAGCATTCTGCCTGTCTTGCTCTACTCTCTGCACAGTGAACAGGCAGTCGAAATTATGGTAATAGACATGCCTGTGTAAAGCTGCTGGGTTTTGTAAATCAAAAAGGCCTTTGCAAGCAGTACATAACGGCATACTTTTTTGTTTCCCTTATTGTTGCAGTGTGAGAGCTGTCTTGTCAAATTAACGGCAACACAAAGGACTGAGTGGACTGAATCTTTCAGAAATTAAGATAAACAACAACAGCTATTCTTTTGAACAAGTTTTGACTATGTTACATCCTTTACTAATGGTTTTATTTGTCTTTTGAAGCGATAAAATCATTGGTGGTTTCTGTACCTTTTCTGGTTATTGTCCATCCCACATTTGTAACTAAGTAGCTAAGTGGTCTAAAAAAATAAAAAAACATTTTTTAAATTATTGAATTAGTTTGTTTATTCAAAGAGAGCGCAAAATGAAAATGAATATTTGATACTAAAAGTCATCATCTTAAACTTACCTTTCATACTTTCAAAGTGGAATGAAAAAATATCTGAACTCACAATTAGCCATTTCACAAAGAATATAATTTTATTAACTTGAAGCTCTATAAGTGGGTCAGCAGTAGCAAATGTGTTCCCTAAACGTCAAGAATAATCTGTTCAGCGCTACACAAACACAGCTATTGCCCCTGGTCCGCTAACAATGGCTAAAGCCCGATGACCACAGCCAGCATGTATATCTGTCTAAAAATCAATTTTAGTATGCCATAAATTACAGACATTAAAAATCCACACAGTAATTATGGGTATATGTTGGTATATTGAACACAGAAGATACATACTAGCAAATGTTCTCCACGTGGAAGCAATAAAGAAACCCTTTCAATACAAGATCCCTGTGTTTGACTTAACTGTGCACACATTCAATCCATTTACTGCACATCTCTCTGCTGTCACTGGTTAGTCTGCAGTCTAAGTAGCATTCTGTTTCTTCTTTGGTCCCCAAAGTATATTTCATTCTAGATGGTTTCTTTAATCTGTCTACTACATCATTAAGTTTTAATAGCTAATGATTTTATTACATTAAAACTGTGATCCTTTCGCATATGAGCATTCAACATATTGCTCAGTACTGCTGGCACTTTTAAAGTAGAGTGAATAACATTTATGTTTGAAAAAAAATTAACTTGACACAAAGCATAGTAAAGGCGAAACAAACAACAACAGCAACACAGAAATGAAACCAATATTGAGTGTGATCATCGTTTGCCTTTGAGACAGACACAACTGTCATATTCACAGACATTTTTTCAGGGTATTGGTCAGGTAGGTTATACCAGGCACATGTGGATTTAGGCTATCTCACTTCCTCTTCAAGTGTTGCAGGACTTCTTGTCACTGAGGATAGCTTTTATGATTTGTAGGGTAATGGTGGTGGAATTGAATGAGTTTTAATTTTCAGAAAGAAAAAATTTTCCACATTCAAGTATTTTTGGCAATTCATGTCCAATTTTAAGAAATAGTCTGAGGTGCAAAATCCTTAAAGATGCCATGGTATTGTACCTTGGGTTAATGAAAGAGGTCTGTCATTAAAAAGGATTGGTATCTGTTGAAAATATTAAGACTTTCTGGCTGAAAACAGTAGTTACAAGAAACTGGCATAAAGCTGACTCTCCAAGTCTTAAACGATGGATGGACACAGTGATTGAAACTTTTGTGATGGAGAGATCTAAAGGACATGCCTTTTTACAAAAATGAAAAAAATGGATTGCCTATATTTTTGGACAACAGATCCTGAGAAGGCTACAATACCCTGCATGGACTTCTCTGTTTATTTTGTGAAAGTGTTTAAGAAAATAAAAAGTCTAAAAAAAACAAACAAACAAAACTTTGCACTGTACTTCAGGTGCACAGTCAAAATCTTATTTAAACAAAAGCTGACCTATATTAACGATTATAAAGAAAATAAATCAAAATCCTAAATTATTTAATCAAATGATTAAACTGTTTTAGAACAGATGAAAGCTAACACACAGTGTGGAAATACTGCAGGAAAGAGAAAATGGGTTTGTATTCCTGACATTGTTCAGTCTTTTAGAGATATGCTACGAACAGATACAAAAGACACTTGTTTGATATGTCTACAGAGCTCTCAGCCACACCCTGATGCTGCACTCTGGTAGCTAAAAAAGCAGCCCACACACATAAGCATATTGCCAGTGAGAGTCTGAAATGACATGCAACAAAGGCACAGAGATACTGGGAGCCAATTAAATAAAGGAAATGGCCTTCATCATTGTATGATTAATGGAGCACACCATTAGTGGATAATGTTAGCCCCCCCTTCCCAGTCTCTACCTGTGTGAGCGTGCAGCACATTCATATGTGTGTGAGAGCATGTATGTGTATGTGAAAGCAACAGGGGAGGGCGGTGGGTACCCAAGTCCCCAGGGTGTAGTAGCTGGAGGTATTCATCGCTCTCTCCTCCCTCTGAGTGATAATTCTGGTGTTATTCAGGCAGGAGTGGGACGGGCAGTGCTAGGCTAGTGATGAAGCACCGTGGCCTTTAGAAATTCATTTCCACCCAGCATTCATCTCATTCCCATTCAGTGCTAGTCTACACACTACACTCACACCCATGCACACGGAGAGAGTCATTACAGAGCCATGATCCATACTCAAAGACCTGTCTCTATCTACCAATTATAAAAAAGCTCCACCAAATATGAAAAACAGATCCAGGCAAGTATTTCTCCTTGACTGCAGGTGAAGTAAAAATGCAGACAGAAACACAGTGTAACGGGCTGATGGAAAAAGAGTGATAGAGATGAGAGGGAAAGATTTTCTAAGCCTGGTGTTTGCTTCCACTATAACAGAGCATATGTCCAGACCAAAAGCTGTCAAGAATTTGACATTTTTCTGCCTTAATGAAAACTCCAATCTGTTTTTTTTCTGCCGCGCACCAAAGAAAAGCTCACCAAACAGTCAGACAGACAGGCTAGGGATGAAAGGAGTGCTATGGTGCATATGCCTCATCAATCCCTCTCACTACAAGGCATAAAAAATAAAATGCAAGCTGCCTGTTAACCCAAAGGCGATGTTAACATCTTCATGACAAAACAACTAATAGGCACATGTGAATACAGTCGAGAAAGGAACATTTGCAGAGCTACTGATTTTAAGAGTGAGCACTTTCAGACATAAATTCTCCATCTTCATCTAAAACATTGTTTATAAGTAGCCTCTGAAGAAAGCAGGGTCTACAAAAAATGTCCTCTGTACGGTCCCCTGACTGCCGTTTGCTGACCATATCATACCCCCAAGACAAACATACACCCCTAAAACATCTGTTCAGCAAGCAAACTTTACATCCCCCATCTGTACAGAGTGTACCCTTGACCACTTAGCAGCCACACCCCCACACCATCCTTTCAACTTCCACTTAGTAGTCCATCCACATCGAAAACCCCCCACATACTGAGCAGGCCTGCCCCAGCTTGGCAAGCAGCTCCGCCTGTCCGTCTGTGTGCTCACCCCCTGAGCCAGCACATCAGGATAGTCTTCCCCGTTGAAGGGGGAAAGGTTGGCTCTGCCACAGGACCACAGAAGTTCCATAGTTTCTCCATTGGCAGCTAGACTGATGGGTCCCAAACTGCTGGCGCCTGCCAATTGCTGTGTCCCATTCCAACGACAGCTAGGCCCGCAACAACCATTCAGCAAATCCTGGGAGATATTAATATGTAAGTGTTAATAGGTGGAGCTACAAACTAATTGCACACTGGAACGGGATCGTGTTTAATATTAGAATCCATTACACTCCGGCTGTTGCAAGTGGAGGCAAATGAATTAAGACAACACGTTATTTACGCATGCACAGGGCAAATGGAGAATGACAGCAGCGAGAAGGTTGACACTCAACGTGGCAGCTGTTACTCACATCTGTTGGCTCCCGAATCTACAGCGCACAGCAGCCCTTTGATATGAGCTGCTCTCGCAATTAGTCGAATTTCTTTTATTTCTGTGCTTAGCCAAATCTGGCTGCAGTGGACAACACAAAGACAAGGCTGCACAGTAGGACTCAAGCTTGATAGGAGTGAAGGAAAAGAAGCCATAAGCTTTGGCCTTTAAACAAGGTCAGCAATATGGTGAACATGAAGGAAAGCATCGCAGAGTGGCAGCATGCAAGCAGCATACCATTTGTCAAACACTTGCCCTATTGTGTGCATATATATATGATCAGGTTTAGCGTTACTACATAATGAATGTTTTGAATGAGCTGAAATAAAATGGAATATTATCCAAAAGCATTAAAAATATAAAAATTTAGAAATTAAAAAAGTGACATATTTCTTTCTCCCCCCTTGTCTCCTTTCACCGAGTCTCTAATGAGCATGTCGCTGGCAGAATTAATTTCTTATTGTTTAACTGATCTCCAAACAGGTCTCATCCATCATAGCACTATTCAATATCTTAGTCTTTTAATCTCTGTCTGCCCCTCATCATTATTCTACCGCACAAGTTATTGCACATGGAGAGATCCTCACACTGTGCTATGGGCATCTTTTAAATCACCCGCAACACACACACAAACCAGAGTTATATGATCTCTCTCTCCTGCCCACATATAGTACAATAATTTGTGTTTCTATTAAATATGCATCCAAACAAGCACTGCTGACAGTGCTGTGGTGGTACTGACTCCAGCAATGAGAGCTGGTGCACCAGGGAATGTGCCTAACATCTGTTTTATATTAATGATTCGTAGTGCAACTCACAAGCTACTGTAATATTCACAAGGGCTATGAGAAACCAAAGTAATTGGGATATGTTTAGGATTTGTAACAAAGTAGTACTGAACTAAAAGCATAGCTTCTTGCTCTCAAGAATCCCCAAATATGCACTGTAGGCATTCAGTTCCCAAATAAATAGCCATGTTGTTGGAAGGAAATAGCAATTTTTGCTGAAAAAGAAATTAGAGTAAAAAAGTTTAAACAACACTGTGTAAGGGATATTTGGCTGTGTAAGAGCAGTAAATAATATTTATCTAGGCTTGTAATGAAAATGAAATATGTTTACTTGGCTGGCTGTGTAATAGCAAAGTAATGTTGATTTGGCTGTCCACAGTTAATGCTTGCTTGACTGTGGAGTAATAGCTGTGTCCTCTTTAGATGCAAGAGCAATTGTGAGAGCCATGTCATGTATCAGCACCCACTGACGTGCCCATCCCAGGGGCAACCACTGCACCATGTCCCGTCCCTGACACAGCAACATAATGAATGGCCTAGCTAATGAAGGCTTACTAATTGATTAGGGAGAAAACAGAGTATTACTCACCCTATGATGGCAGCTCCAAGGGGTGTTAAGACACTTTGTCAATGCACTGTTTTTTATCAGTCTGTCCGGCCCAGAGGGTCTTTATATTGACCTTCTGACCAGCATGAAGACCACGCTTGAGATGATGTGTATTATTTTAATATTTCATTATCTGCTTACATGTTTTATAACACTGAACACTGCACATTTTTTTGTGCATGCATCCAATAACATTAATTTAGCAAATTAATGTGTTGTACATCTTACTGCAGGCATACACCAAGGCCAGCCAGGTGTGTCCGCCAGTGATGAGACTGAATGGGGATTTCAAGGCTTTATGCTCTGAGATGTTGTTCATTGAAGCAGACAGAAGCTGTTAAGGTGGGAGGTGTATGTAGAGGGTCATTGTCTTTGATTAACTAATTAGTAGACATTATCAAGACTCAACAGAAGTCATTACGAGTGGGCTTTGGTGATGTGGCAATCATTTCCCTGTGGACCTCCAGCCACTGTCTCCTAGGCTCTGCCCAGTCTGCCACAGCCTAGGTCACTTATTAAATCTATAACAACTAATTTTGCTTTTTAAATGGAGCTCTAATTGACTTTCGTGTGAAGAAAGCAATGTGGATATCCAGCTTGTATTTCTTGAATCACCGATTGAATGTGAATTAGTGATGTGCTATTGTGTTTGCACTTCATGGAAGATTGCTGACCCAACTGCTGATGGTCCTCTGTGTCACACATGCCCTCATTCATTGTCATACATACATTAATTAATGCATGCAAGTCAAGCTCTTTCATATATCTCATCTACTGCTTTCATTTCTTTCTTTGTTGGTACCATTAGATAGGACTCACAAAACCCGGATGTTGAACTACAGATGCATAGTAAAACGTCTGCATAGACAGATCTGAATAAAAGAATGTACTTGCATCACTAGCTAAATGTGCTTCAGTAAGTGTAGGGCAAGTTGAACACAAACACATAACCAAGTACAGCTTGTGTTTATGGCATCTCAGAGGCAAGTGTTTAACACTGCAGATCCAGTGAGTTGCACTCTTCTGTTGAGCTCAGACAAGTGGTGTCCTCGCAGGCAGGGGCCAAACCATAATCAAGAAATTATCATAATTCACTCTAATCATAAGTGAAGGAGGGCAAAATGACTGAAATTAAATTCTGGATTACTGCCTCCAACTGCAGGGATGTTTCAGAAACTGCTATTTTCTGCCAGTGTTTTTAATATATGTTTACTGTACTCGTGCCACTAATTAAAACACTAAGTCAAGGGGGAGTGCCACTGGTTCACTGGGAAGTAGCAGACACATGCATGCATGCACACATTCTGGTGTGGATTTATACTGTTTGTGTGTAATGAGAGGGGTAAAGGCTGAGTGATGTGATTGCTCAGCGTGCTGTATGGCTTTGCTCCCAGTCTAGAGCATTAGGCAGCTCCTCTGCAGTGGTAGCAGCATGCTGAGAGAGGGAAGGAAGCAAAATAAAGGCCTGGTCAGAAAGGGCCGTTCTGGTCTAATTGAGTCCTTTGGGCCGAGGCTCCACTGATCAGAGACTTGTTACAGGAATCCGGTTTCATGGTTTCCAAACAATGAGATTTCAGAGAAGGGATTTGTAGTCCTTTGGGATTCTATCCTAACCTTTCTGTGATTTTTGTGGTTCTCTCTTGGTTGTCTGCCCCTGTGTTCTTCTGTTTTAAATCCGATTACTTCTTACAATATGGAAACATTCGGTTGAACAGTTGAGCTAAGCAACTGAAATTCACATATAAAACAAAGCAATAATACAGCACTTTCAGTACGAATATGGCGCTTGTTGTTGCCAAAGGTGTGGACTGTTTGTTAGAATGGATAACTGATTCAAGACTAATTGAGCATGCCTGGCTTCCATATGGATATTCAACTCATGATGCTGACTCAAAGCGCAAACACAACTTGTCTAGAGAACAATGTAGCACAGGTTGAAAGATCAAAGCTAAGAATGTTTGTTCTGATGTACCATAAATCCTAAAACCAATATTCAGACCTGCTGTCCTCATGATTAAATATTAATCATTTGGAGATTTACAGGGCCAACCACACATATGGTGTTGACTAAGTTTGCTTTACAACAGTAAATAAAGCTAAAAGATTAAATTTTATAATGGCAAATTAGTTCAGCTATTTGAATCTAATGTTTTAAATTCTGAAAATGAGACAGTGCTCAACACGAGAACAAACAGTGCATAATGATGGAAACCTTCATCAGAGACCCCTGAATCTAAAGCGCAACAAAATGTAGCTTCAGAACTGTTGCCCAGATGAGAAACATTCACAACCATCGACGAAAAAATTCCTGGGAGAAAGACATGTTTTTTACTTGTTCTTTCTTCCTTTCACTCTTTATCTCTCTGGCTGTCTTCTTCTCTCTAAACAATTCCTAGGAGACAAAAAACAACAAAGACAAATGACTTTGGCCTTTTAAAAGAAGCGTCAAACCTCTCCCTCCAGTGGGCAGAGGATCCACAGAAGTCTTCGTGTTTCTTGCTCACCTCCTGCAGTGGCATTAAGCACTGAAGGCTCTAGATGAGCTTCCTGTGGAGCAGGGACAGCCAGGACAAACACAGGCACTGTGCTGGTTTAAACAGACACTAGGCCCACTCAAGTGTAGCAGTTCATAAATTAGAGACAAGAGCAAATAGAGGAAGAATGGAGACTGAGCAAATACAAACACCAAACACATGACAGACTGTCTCCCATTTAGATCATCACTCAACTTAGTACAACATGACAGAAAACAGGAGGAATGAAAGATGGAATAAGAGAAGAGATCTAAAAGCTAATTCAATGATATAATTGATGATAAAATTATTTGCCCAAGCTTTAGAGAAACTAGCTCAAGTTTACTAACTGTATGAATCACAAATTCAAAGCAATCTAAGGCTAAAATATATGTTATTCTTTTTTTTCTGGTCTGGAGAAGAGACTCGTGAGGCGGAGGGAAATGGAGGACAGGCACAGTGCCTCATCCACCTGATGCCATAATGCTTTCTTGTGCAGCTTTCTTTTGTAGCCCAAAGTCCTGGGCAGCAGAGAAAGGCAGACACAAAGAACAGACAGTACTCTCTGCAGGACCCTCTTTGTGCCATCGCCACTCGCAGGCGGCAGGACAAAGCTGTCAGCTGCCTGGACACCTCGTTAGCCCCACTCCCTGCAGCTCTCACATGGCACAGGGTTGACTGTGGCCCTCCTGCTGGGACTGGCTCACCACTACAGTGAAGCTTCAACCGCTGAGAAATACACACACAATGTGGGACTGTAGAGCATTAAAGACCAAAGGAGAAACACAGCGCTATAAAACACACCTGTTCTACAGAAGGCCAAGGTCCTTCCTTCACAAGTCCTTCCATGGATATTTGCTTTGGTTGTTAAAGCTGATCTTTTCAAATGTACCCCACAACAAAAGCATCTCAAGCCTGGTTGAGATGACTTAGGGAACAAGATGAGACTTGCTTTCCTCCTCACACTCTGATCTTTTTTTTCCTGTTCATGTAGGATGAAATGTAGGTAATATAAAGACAAAGGGCTTGACTGAACTTGGATGTTTGGGTGACTTTATCAATAAGAGTCAATCTCACTTCAGAAGAGGAAGATCCATCACCCACACACTGTACATACACAGACACACATGCTCAGCACAAGCAACTAATTAAGAGAAAGATCCCCCATTTATATTCTGTGATAAAACTGAGCTCAGTAAGCAAAGTTTTGAAAATAATTAGGACAAGCTGATGAATTCAGTTAGCCCACAACACTACAGTATATTGTCTCTCTTCATTTTAGCATGGCATTTAGATCAGGAAGGGAATAAGTGATATAAAATAATTAAGAAAGCTGGAAAAGCAAATTCTCACATGTTAAACTGATACATTTTCTATCCTCATTTGCAGGGAAATGATTCGACATTCTGAGGGTTCAAAATTTTTCAACTCAGTTTTCCAAAGGCTGTATGAAGCTGCTTTTCTATTACCTACAGTCTCTGCCTGTTAGCATTGTGTAGAATTTCAAGTAGGGTAAGTGCTTAGTTTGCTAAGACCAGGCCAAATAAATATGCAGGAATTAGTTCCAGCTTCATACGCTGTTAAAATAGGATCCACCAGTCAATGCACCAAAACAACCCCATTCACCACACTTCAGTTCATTCTGGCTACAAAGAAAAGCAGAGTAAATGTCATATTGGCACACACACACACACACACACACACACACACACACACACACACACACACACACACACACACACACACACAC
>VUQH01038094.1:10589-34721 GCA_015106775.1 Etroplus canarensis | reverse complement strand
ACCTCCACCCTCCTACCTTTCCTTCTCTCTCTCTGCCTCCTAACACGCTTTCCCCCTCTCCCCCTCCTTGGTCTTCGGCCAACAGTAGCATCGTTTTCACCGGCACCCTGTTGGCTAACGGCACCGGAGGCGGTTGTTGTTAACCTGGGCCTCGACCGATCCGGTATGGAAGTCGTGTTATGAATCCGCATATTTAATTTGGCAAAGTTTTTATGCCAGATGCCCTTCCTGACACAACCCTCACCATTTACCTGGGCTTGGGACCGGCACTAGGAGTACACTGGCTTGTGGGCCCCTGTGGCTGGTTTAAGAAAATGAATGGACATATTAAGAGTAAATAAGCAGGAAAGGAGCCGTAAGTATTTGGTGAAAACGTCAGATATAGAAAATACGTTTTTAACTTGATTCACACTGACATGAACATTCCCTGAATTTCTCCCATGACTGTGTTAGCCTACAAAAACCCTGCTAAACCACCATCTGTCCCTTGCGCTGCAGCTACAAATTCATCATAAAAAAGCTCTCACCAGCTTTTTCCCAGTGCACACTGATGTTCAGCAGGGGATTGCTGTGTAGATTTGAAGTCACAATGGTATACTGAGAGGTCAGTATGCGTTTGTCTATGCACACATCTATTCTAGGACTCCTTGTGGCTCCCTCAGGGAGGATTTTTCAGGGAAAAGCAAAACTATGCCACCCAAGATTGTTCTACAAACTCTGACCTGTGCAACATCTCTTTTTTTGATTTCTGCTAAATTCGGTGTTCTGTCTAACCACATAGAGCATAGAGCATCTCAGGTTATTTGACTATTAGCTGCATACTGATAAACCCTGCACCCTAAAATAGTACAAATAAATTATTTATGTTAAAGTATGCTCATGTGCATACTATAGTGTATGCGGGCATCTGAGTGTGAACCCATTTAAACCAATGTTTCTCATGAGAAGAGGGATTTCCATGATGTGAATCAACTTTGACCATCAGGCCCAGTGGTCTGTATTTCACTGGATGTCAGCTTAATGTCTATAATGTAAAACTGCCAAGCCATCAGTCATAAGAAAATTTCTCATGACTGATGGCTGAGGGAGAAAACCTCCATTCGTATTTATAGCTTACATTTTATGGATGCCTTGTAAGGAGGTGCCTCTGTATTGTTGCTGCCAAGCCCAAAGTCAACAGTGTTGTTGGTGATTATTTAGACAGAGTTTCAACCGTCTATGGCTGTAGGATGTAGCTGGAGAACCCACAACTATTAATCAGCATCACCTTTTTTGGTGTAGCAAAATGAAGTTGAGACTGTATTTTTTGTCTTCAAATGCTTATTTTAAGTGTTTATCTTAGATGTTCATATTTATAATTTCACAGGGCAATAAATAAATAAATAGCATGATAATTTCAGGATAATATCCAGGTCAATTAACTTTAAATGTTTAGGTTAAGCTAAATAGTCTAATAAAGTCAAAGTCTGCTTTACTGTCAATTCTGCCATACATACAGAACATACACAGGATCAGCATATGGTTCTGTCCAGCCCATCATTGTGCCAACAAAGACATGAGTTAACTCTAACTTTCGGTTTGGGCCCCTGGTACTCTGTGTGAAGCACCCTCAGTGCAAGAGACCGAGTGTGGTCTCGTGCCCCTGTTTCTACGGCATTATGTTCGTGCTCCTGGTACATGGCAGGATGTTTGCGCCCCGAGTTAAGACATTTAAAAAATACAAAAATATGATTTAGAGAATTATGATCTATGCAATAATTATCTAAAGTCTATATACATTATTGCAGTCTCTGTATAAAAATATCACGTATATAAGAATTATTTAATAGCTATATGCATTATTGCAGTCTGTGTATATTATGGTGCAAATAAAGACATCAGTGAAACTGTACAAAATTAGCAGTAGTATAGTCCTAAGATTGCATTTGGAAAAAGGTTATGGTAGTTGGGTGTATCATGTAGTCTGCAGACTGCAGATAGACACCCCCCAAACACACACACACACACACACACACACACACACACACACACACTACTTTTGCTCACTGTTTGCTATGTTGTGCGTTTAGTGATACATAGTTTTATATGGAAATAAAATTATGGCATGTTTGAATATTTATTTCACTGACTGTTTTCAGGTGTTAGGTAAAAGTATGCAAAGTATCAAAATTTAGATTTTATGACCCCATGAATTAAAAGAGGTTGAGAAGTGGTTTATTTGTACTGAGTTTAATAATTGTCCCTGTGGCCTTGCCCTTACTGGTTTATAATAGTTTGCACTTCTAGTACAATTAGGTCCATATGTTTTGGGACAGAAAGAAAGTACCTTTGACTGCTCCGTTGTAGGGTTATACCACAGCAGATGAATCTATATAGGTAATTTGGAAGAAGTTTTTACACCAGATGCCCTTTCTGATGCAACCCTTTCATTGTGGGAGGGACTTGTGCCCCAACCTGGGCTCAAACCATGGAGCTTTCACTTGCAAGCAAGCAAGCAAGTAATTAAAGTTTGTTATATAGCACCTTTCAAGACAGATGTCACAAGGTGTGTCACAAAATGGATACAAAGAATTACGACCAAAAACAGACAATAAAGAACAAATGAGATAAAAGCACAGTCCCATTTAGTCTAGTATGAGGGACTACCATTTAGACCCTGATAAGAAGACCTCAGACTGGTGTATATATATATATGCATATATACACACAAAAAAAGGAATTTGTGTGTGTGTGTGTGTTTAATCCCTTCAGTTGCTGCTTGTTTGTGGGTCTTAAGAATTTAAAAATATATTTGGTGAAGATACTGACAAAATGACAGGAGGTGGAACTGGATGTGGCAGAGTTGAAGATGTTGAGATTTTCACAGGGAGTGTCCAGGATGGACAGGATTAGAGGTTTCAGAGAGGGTTGGATGGTTTGGATTTGTTTAGAGGAGGGATAGTGGATATATTGAACAAAGGATGTTGAAGATGGAGCTACCAGGTAGGAGTAGTAGTAGTACTAGTACAGGAAGACATGCAGAAGGTCAGTGTGACAGAGGAGGCTGCAAGGGATAGCATGAGATGGCCATTATTTTTGAACTTTTGAAAATGGTGGACTACATATCAAAATGGTTATATAAATAATCCTTTTGTCAACTCCTTGAATTAAAGCTGTAAGTCTGCACTTGGATCAAATTTTGACTTTTTAATTTAAAATCCACTGTGGTGGTGTACAGAGACGAATTTACTTAGGTCAGGTTGTTAAGTTTTTGTTTTCTTGTTTTGATAATCAGTATTCTTGAATAGCATATCGTATGTATTTTTTTAATGTCTTTTCACTTACTTTGATTCCTCTGTTTCTTTTGAATAATTTTTTTTACCATTTTTTTGGGGTAAAATAAAACACAGTACATCTTTGTCAGTACTTTAGCACTTTTCATGTGTGAAATATGTAATACTGTTGACTTTGTCAAGCTGTTTTTGCATTCAAAGATGAGTGCTTTTTACAGCATGATCCTTACTGCTTCACTTAGACTGTTATGGAAAGTACAAATAATGGCACATTCAAGAATTTTGTAGATCACAAGACTAGACAGTACAGGAAGGTCCACCCTTATGATTTGCATATGTTGCCTGGTTATGTGTTCTGTTCCACTGAGTTTTGTGATATTACTACAGTGGTTGGTGATTTTATTCAGGGTAACACAACACCACCACCACCAACAGAAATCAACAATGTAAGGACTTCTTAAACTTTAGGAAGTTCATTCTGACACTTTTATCATTATTTTTTCAGCACGTGCACACCTGGTTGCTCTCCTTCGCTGCACACACGCTGGCTACTGACCAGCTGTGCTGTGATAAATGGGGATTAAGAGTATTGTTGATGAGGGAATGGAGAAGTGTCTGTATGTTTTCCACCCACATTTCTCAGGGGAATTTGAACTCGTGACCTTCTGGTTAACAAGCCTGCATATCTTAATGATGCTGCTGCAGTGCTGATTAGATAAATTCATAACAGAGCAGTAATCTCGCATGAATTCACAAACTATTTTCACATTACCCACCGCATACTTAAGGTTCATGTTCACATGTTGTCAAGATACTGTCAGTGTGACCCTGCCTTTCATTTACACCATGACAGTTTATTTTGAATCTTAAAACCAGAACTTTTCATGTAAAAAATGATTATAACAATTTATTTAATGTGAAAGTACATGTGCTGAACTTGATTTGACGTGATTAAATAAGTTATAGATTTCAGTTGCCTGCAGTTAATCTCTAATGGGAGGTTTGTTACATGTGTTTACATCTGGTTACTTCCTTTGCTGTCTGTGTCCTGGCCAGGAGTCCATGCACTGTATTTAACATCACACCTACAAAATGAGGCCACATGAGACAGAAACTTATGAAACACATGCAAGGATTTCACTTTGCCCTTTCCCTCAAGTAAAGCAAGTTCATGATCTGAGTTCAATACTGGGTATGAGAAAAACCTAACCTCTCAAGGGTCAGTCAGGGAAGTCCAATTCAATATAAACTGATGTCGTACTCCAACAACCACACTGAGAATAAGATGTTGGGGGCTTATTTATGTTCTGATTTGGCACAAAACCCTAGAAAACTGTCCAGAAAGAATCAGATTTGTCATTCCATTGCTCAAATTTCTGATGGTAAAGGAATCACCACATTTAGTAAAACAAATATTCATTTAACTTGGCTTTAAACCAGATCTAACTCCAGTCCAAACCAATTTAAGTTTTACCTTTGAAACATGTTTCAAAACAAACATTACAAATGACTTCAAAAGGAGAAAAGGAGTCTTTCTTTTTTAAATTCAGCAAACACAAAGATTAAAGCTTTGGTTATATGGACATCATTATGTTTGGTTCTTCTATAGCATCTCAGTGATGGAAAGCTTCCTAAAGCACCAAAGAGAAAATTCACACCATATTTGATGCTACAAACTGACAGACGAACTGAACTGATAGCGCAATGGAGTGAGAACTCGATCACACAAAGAGACTGATGATAAACAGAAAAATCTGAGAAGAAGCAGTGTTTCAGACCTGGACCAAATTATGACGTGCTGGCAGATTTGCCTGAACTCTGTTCTGAATGGTTCATCAGACTTCAGAGAAAATTGGCTTCCAAAAGCTTGGCTCTTAAATGGCCTTGTTGGAGTTACACTGTAAAAAAATTGCTTTTTTAAAAGGTGAAATGTGATATTCATTCTTTTGTCACAGAGTCAGGATTTAAGCCTATAGCAGATGAAAAGACTGCGTCAGGAAGGGCATCTGGCATAAAACCTCTGCCAAATTACTAATGCGAATTAATCCACTGTGGTGACCCCTTGGTGGAGAAAGGGAGCAGCTGAAAGGCACATTTTTTGTTATTTTGAAATGATCTCAAAGCTGATCATCATTATAGTGGCTTACAACTCATATTTTCATAAGTGTGGCTCCTGCATTGATAAAATTCCCTAAGTAAGTTTTTGGGCTTGTCTCTTGCAACAGAAAAAGCTTTGAGATGACTGCTTGTGTAAACTGCTGATATTTAAAGGAAAATTCATTTAAATTTAAATCAAAGTATTATTAGCAATATATCGTCCATCACTGTCTATAAGTGGCACCTGAGGTGAATCAGATTTTGAATAATTTGTATAGTTAATCTCCACAACACATTACAAGTTTGTCATACAGTTAAGTCCATAAGTTTTGGGACAGTAACATTCTTTTTGTAATTTTGCCTCTGTACAACACTACAGTGAATTTTGAATCAAACAATTAATATATGATCAAAATGCAGACTTTTAGCTTTAATTAAAAGGGTCGACTTGCAGAACTGCATGAACTGTTAAAGAATTAGGGCCATTTTTTTTTACAGAGTCACCCCTTTCCAGAGGCTCACATGGGACACATAAACATAGTTTTATATATAATGACTGCTTCTAATATTAACTTAAACTAAGCAGATAAAAGCTCTGGAGTTGAGTCTAAGTGTTGAACATGCATTTGGTAGTTGTTCACTGAAACTCTCAATGTGAGGTCAATGCAAGTGAAGGGGGAAATTATTAGGCTGAAAAACCAGAGAAAAAACTGTTAGAGATGGCAAAAACCTTAGAAGTGGCCAAACAAAAATCAGGAAAATTAGTCCTTGTTTCTTGATGGTTTGGGATTAAAATGTGAATGAACTTTTCATTATTTAAACAGGCTGGGAGTGCAAAAATGGGCCAGAAAGGGAAGTTTATATTCTTAAACTATGAATGACCCTTTTTATTGTAACTATTTTCGTATGTGGAATTATCCAAATCTTTAATCTGCATTGTAAATATGTTGGAAATCTTGAATAAATCATGAAAAGTTTGCCTCTTTTACAGTGGAATCAGAGTGTTTCAGTAGCAGTTCCCTGCAGGGCATGCCTGCCTTTCAAAAGGAAATAGCTGGGAAGTCAACTCTCCACTTAGTTAATGATGCTTGTCTATTGAATGCCAGAACAGAAGTCTGATAACCAGGCAACAAAGACACAGTCTGGATAGTCCTGAATCACAGTGAAACGACTCATTAAACAGGGATCATTGTGACCCTTTTGTATGGGATGTCTTCCAAAATGAGCAGTGAATGATAGCATCTCTTTTTCCCTCTTTAAAGGCTTTTTTTTTTCAAAAAATGCTAATAAACAAAGATGTATCTTGTTCTTTTTGTTGCTCTGCAACAATCGTGACCCAAAGTTGAGAAATGAGATATTTATCTCATTTCTCTCCTTCCCTCCTTTGCTGTGCTTTGTCCCTCAGAAGGGATGTCCCTGTGTGGAAAGAGTGATCAACCTGTTTCTACAACTGATGCCTGTGACCTTTTTCTCTGCTGTAAGGTTAGAGAAACACTGAGAACTCAGCCATAATAGATTTGAAGACATTCCAAAATCCCCTCGAGCTGTTTACACCAATGCCTGTCGATTTGATGGTGAAGAAATGTTTTGTGGGATATGTGGTTTCTGTGATGGCAGGAATGGTGAACTCTTTCATCCTTATTGCTGTCTGTCTACAATGATGCTGTCATTAGGTCAAACATCGTCAGTCTTTTTCAGCTAGTGTTTGTTGGTTTTTGTGTCTTTAGGTCTAGAGTTGATTGTCAGTAGGGGGTAACTTGGGCTTGTATGTATTTGGAGGGGTCACAACGCAATCAGTCAGATGAGGCAGTCAAGCACAGGTTACTAAAGGGATCACAATTTTTTTGCTGTTCCTTTGCATTGAATGGTGTATATTTGATATTCAGTTAATCTGCAGTTAGTCTGTTATGGAGATCAAGCAAGTGTTTCATTGTTTTATTGTGATGAAAGGAAAGCTAATTGGTAAACAGTGAGCTTTTGCAACAGTTTTACTCTGAGAAATTGTTCTAAATCATATTATTCAGAATAATCACGTTTTAAAATGGATTTCATTGATAGTAAAGGAACAATATGAATAATTTAAGATGACCTGTTATCAGAAATTGAGTCTAACGTTCATATTGATGCTTTTTATAGTAAAAATTACTCTAGGATAATAATTGTTATGTTTTTTGGTCACTTAAGAGAAGATATCTGTATGTAGAATGTTAGTGGGTCCTGTTCTGTAGAAGTTACAAGGCAGAATGTTGGCTATAATCTTTTACTTTCATGGTATAAAAACGGAATTTTTAATTCCTAAATCTAATTCAATTACATTACATTTATAATTCCCAATTATATCTTTACACACAAAACCTCTACACTGGAAATTCTTGTGAATACAGTTGTGAAAGACTCCATTTTGTGTCCCCGATGGCCACCTTAGGATCTCCAACTTGTCTGGAAGGAGAGGGGGTTGACTACAGGTATTCAATTGTTGCAATCTGTATTTTCACTGGTAGACAGCACCAAATCTCACACACTGATCCTTTAATCTGTCAACGTGTGTTAGATTGATGTTTTCAGTGTAGAAGAATTTATTAGATGTGGTCACATGTTACAAGTATTTTGCAAAATGCTGCAGCTAGAGTGAAAATCATAGCCAAATGCTGCAATCATCATTTTTAAGTGTGAGTGCTGAACATAATGTGCTTGATTTTAAATAACGTTACCCAGTTGAAATGTACACACTGCTTAAGTTAGTCAGTAGTGTACTGTAGGGATGTATACTAACAAGAGTATCCATTAGTTTCTGACTAGAAACAGCTGACTTAGATTAAAAAAGCCTAGAAGCCTCTGTATAGTTAATTGGGTTTCCTAAGTGGTTTCCTTTCAATTTGAAGGTGATAACAAGACTCCAATTAGTCACTGCACCTGCCCAAGACATATTCCAGCACATAACTTTCAGTAAAATCAAAAGCAAGTGTTTAAACTGACTGGCAGCCAAGTTTTTCTCTAATTCTTTTTAAGCTAAGCCAACATGAGCTAACTACCTCTTGGGCTCAACTTTGTATTTAGTGCACAGACATGAGAGTAGCATTAATCTTTTTTATTTTTTTGTATTTTCTAACCTAAGTCCAGGCAAGAAAATAAAGAAGTCAAAAAAAATGTCCAAAAGTGATTTGATACACATTTGAACATGTAGGCCTTTTGGTGATTTTAGGCTGTGATACTACAGCAGCAGTTTGCATCTACCAACTTTCATGGTCATAGAACTTTTATTTATTTACATTTGCACATAATATGTCTGTGTTTGTGTTTACGAGTGCACATGAGTTTAATATTTAGCCTCTAAACATACATGCTAACTGGTTATTGGTGCATGTTTACTGGATCTTTCAGCACCAAGTCACCAAATCTCATTTTCCCTGGCACTCTTTACAGCAGTACACACACATACCCCTGTGTGGATTTATAGTAAGCGTGTTTCCTATTAACTTCAGTTGGGCTGGTAGGGTATTAAGTTGTTCAAAGATGAACATTCGAGAGCCTCAAATCACACAGGATTACCCACAACCTCCAAGACCAAATCAGCCTTGCAATTTGTTGTCCAACCAGGTTATGGTCTCTGTCTCAGGTGATTTGAGTTGAAGGCTGCTGTGTACTGATTGATGTTTTTTGTGTGGTTACTGTTGCTTGAAAATAGTAATATTTACAGAAGACAAGTTGTTACATTTTAAGTATTTCATTAAACATGATATTCACTGCAAGTGTGCAGTATAGTAGAGAACTCTGTATGAGAAAACAGTAAGGTGTTTGTGTTGTTGAAATCACGCCATCCAATCATTGGTGTAATTGACTGTTGATCTGTAGGAGAACATTAATAAGGAAGAAATAAAATTTTTGCCTGTACTCGTGGAACAGCCAGTCTTTGATTACCAAACTGACAGCCCTGTGTCTGTAGTTTTATTCTTTTTTGTTTTTAATTACATCCTGTAACCTGTAACTCTGACATCAGAATCAGAATCAGAATACTTTATTAATCCCCGGGGGGAAATTACTTATCCTTTATAAAGTGGATTGCCACTGAAATTGCGCTGGAAAATGTAACTTTTAGTTGATTTTACCAGGACTTGACTGCTTTTGAGAAAATCTTAAAATTCTACATCTGCTTTAAAGTTTCAGATGGGGATTTTCTGTGGGATGTGCCATTCGTTGAAACTACAAGTTAGTAAATATAAACAGTCAAGTGAAAAAGAAAGTTTTCACAGGACACTACAGTCTTTACAGATATTCACCCTATGATTCAATAACTTGTAGAATCACCTTTATCAGCAACAACCTGAAGTAATCATTTTCTGTAGGACTTATTCAGTCTCTCACATTGCTGTGGGGGGGATTTTGGTCAACTCTTCTTAATTATGTTAGTTTACAGTGTTTATTGAGGTTTGTAGGAATTTGTTTACGTGCAGCTCTCTTAAGGTATCACCATTAAGGTCCTGCATGTCATTCAGGTTGAGGTCTTGACTTTGACTGGGCTACTGCAACACCTTCTTTTCATTTTCAGCCATTCTGTTGGTTGCTGCTGTGCTTGGGTTGATCCAGTTTCAACCATATTTTAGCTGTCAGACAGATGGTCTAATATTTGACCCTAGAATACTTTTAATGGTCGAGTTCATGGTCAGCTCAGTGACTGCAAGGTGCCCAGGTCCTGTGGCTGCAAAACAAGCCCAAATCATCAGGCCTCAACAAAATGCTTGACAGTTGGGATGAGGTTTTTATGCTGTGTTTGGTTTTCACCATACTGTATGTAATGTTGTGCATTATGGCCAAACAGCTTCACTTTGGTCTCATCTATCCAGAGGACATTGTTCTAAAAATTCCTGTGGTTTGTACAGATACAGCTTTGCAAACCTAAGCCATGCTGCCATGTCCTTTTTAGAGAGAAGAGGCTCTCTCCTGGCAGCTCTTCCAAACAAGCTATATCCAGCCATCTTTTTCTGATTGTACTATCATGAACTTTACAATTTAGCATACTGACTGAGGCTTGTAGAGTCTGAGATGTATCTCTTGGGGTTTTGTAATTTCTCTGAGTTTTGCATGGTCTCACCTTGGGCTAAATTTGCAGAGATGTCTACTCCATGTGGCACTGTATTGTCACACACCTGAATGTGCCAGACCAGGTAACTGCAAACACTTCTGTTTTTATAGAGGTGCTCACACTTGCTATTATCAATTAATCAAGTGCTTTTGATTAGCTGCACTTGGCTTCAGCTTACCACCTCAATTGCTATGGAAGCAGTAAGGATGTGCTTAGTTTTTTGCAGGACTGCATAGAATGCTGTGAGAACTTTCTTTTTCACATGACGGTATATGAAAAAGTGTATTTCTGCTAAACCTTTTAAACCTGGTGGTGACTGAACCTCACTTTATTACCCTGTGAAATCTAAACCCAACCAGTCTAATTAGGGGAACTAATGTCTAACAAGCAGACTTTTCTCAATTAAAATCTAATCAGTAAATATAGATTTATGTCTGTTCAAACCCACTTGACCATGTGAGGTTATTTTAATGTAAAAAATGCATTCCATACCAGCCACATGATAAGTTTGACATCAGTGAGGGGGAATAATGTTTCAAGAAGTCCCTGTGTCACTTATGGATCTTATATACTGTTTATATGTTAGCATAATGTCATGCTGACTGAAATCACACACAGTATGACATATTATTACCATGTAATATAATAAGTGTGCAGTGTTCTGTACACTCTATCAAATATCCTTCACTGTCTCCCTGAACTGTATGTGAGGTCCATTTTCCCCCGAACCATTTGTGTCAACATTTGCTTCATCTGTTAATACACCTTTTCATCAATCTGTGCCTTTATTGTTCTTGGTTGGACAATGCACGTCTGATTCAGGCTTTAATTAGCCCACTGGACCATTTTATTAGTCACAATTGCCTTGTAATGTTTTATCTAGCTTTATTAAAAATATTTCACATGCTAACCTGAGGCCTCTTTGTTTTTGGTTAGATTTTTTTTTTTCTTGTTGTAAACCCCCTTTGAATTCCTTAGCTGAGCTGAATCAGAGCAATATGTCAGTAAAAATACATCTTTATAAAAATTCTTTACGTATGTCAACCCTGTCCATTGTGCCTGGGTCTCAGCTGAGTAACCACAGTATAGAAATCCCATAATCATTTCTGAATGTGCCCAAAAGGCCCAAACACATAACTCTGACCCTCTAAACCACTTGGTCCATGTCCAAATCACGTCTCATGTTCCTCATATGTATCTACACAGAGGTCAGGGGAGAGAGCTGTACCATGAAATTAATCCGCTCTACATGGTTCCACTTTATTAGAGCTGACACATTTTTAAAGCTACACCAGCTCCCTGGTGCTGCAGACGAGTAATGAACCAGCACAAAGGACTACTTCTGATTCCTCAGGTGTTAAAATATTAGACAGTGATGCTAATAGGCCTTACCATAACTCCTCTTTATCGCCCTCGAAATTTGCTGAACAGTTTCTAGTTATGAGGTGGAAAGTGTTAAATGATAGTCCTGTTGAATAATTCAGAGTGGTTGTTCAATGCATGGTTTTGCTTTTCCATTTGAGCTTCATTTTTGTAAACCTACAGCAGGATGTCTGGTCTCCAGTGTTTTATGTTTTTCTCTGAAAGCGGGTTTGCGTGGTTTGTAATTTAGTTTATTCCACCTGTCTGAGGTGTGGTGCTGTCATTTAATATTACCATCAAACAGAGTAAGTAACTCCTCATGACACTTCTTGAAAAGGAGAAATTTCCCCATTTGCATGGATATTTCTCAACATTTCATTTTATTACTGCATTTTTTCCTTATTTGAAAGGAGGCCATGAGAGCTCATTACTATGCAGCTTAAGAAAATACATTTAAGCAAAAAAAAAAAAAAAAACCCACCAGCTGGGTTGTACGTTCATACAGCAGCAACATCTCTTACTCATCAGCTAAAGAGATGGAAGTGGAAATAGCAGTAGATATAAGGAGGAAGACAAAGATCAAAATCCCAATTTATATGTCGGACCAGCCCATATTGCTCAAGAAACTGTGATCATGTGGAAAAACACCCATTGGTCCATTTTAAGCATATTAAAGTTATCTACAACTAATTTGCTTGGAGGCTCAGGCAGTCACACCACTTGGAAAATGGAGTGGCTTGCCACCAAAGTCTTGAACCTAATTGATTGTGACCTTCACACAGTTAAGTCAATATTTATAAAGCACACATTCAACAGGACAGCAAAACAAAAATGAGCCCATCACCTTCTCTATCTTCTATCTTCTGGAGATTGATAGCAGCAGATTCCAAAAGAGATTTTGTGCCTGCCTATCTGGAGATGAGAGATATACCCTGGGAATGCACAGGATTTTCAAAAAAGTGGACAAAGTGAAAAAAATATAATTTGTTTAAAATATATGTTTTTGCTTCATAATTTTGCAGTTTATTTTTTTCTCATTTTGGACTGGATTTTAAAATCTTTATCTGATTTTAAAGCCAAACTGACTCAAACATCAACCTTGTTTTCCTTTTATAAACCTGTAGCCTGAAGATTTAGCAGATTTTCCTTTGAAAGCCACAAAGTTCAACTTTTTTCACATATGCAAAGCTGCACAAAGGTTACAAACCTTTTGATGCTGGAATTTTGCTATATTGCTTGTTCACACTAAACCCAAAAAAAGAAAAAGACTATAAAGCTGGTCCTAGTTGTGCTTTTTCAGATGCATCAGAGGTCTGGTGTGTAATGACAGTGTTGGTGTCTAGTGTTTGGTTTCCTGCCACACCAGTGCTCCCTTTCACACAGATGTCAGTTCAGCTCTGCAGGCTTAACATTACAACAACAATGCTCTCCAATTCATCTCTGTACTCTGTACTTTTAACATAGAACAGTGAGGCGGGATAACAGTCATCAATCCCGCCTCGAACAGACTGAATTAAAAGGGCAAAAGAGCCTAAAAGAGGAGTGAATACTGAGCTTTATCGGAGGGGATGTTATATGACTCCAGGTCTACCAGATGCTTAAAGGATTACCTGCAACAATCTGATAATTCTAGGGTTTATACAGTTTTTATGCTGTTCAGAAATCACATAATGCAGCTTGAAATCAGCAAGATATACAAAAAATCATTGTTTACGACAAATAGACATTTTTTTGGCTATAATTTTATTGAAAAAAAGGGCATGATATCATAGCTAAAATACTGGTTTACAAACAGTGACAATACAGCGAGTAATACTCTAGTACTTCTTATGTATAAAAGAACATGTGCCAGAAGCTGCCTCAAAAGAAATGAAGTCATTTCACATTGTCTTGGGGTTGAAAAGAAAAACACATTTCAATCAGTTTAGCAACACACTAATGGCAAGTAAATGTAAATCTTAATATATGTTTGGTCTAAATAGTACAAACAAAAACTTTGTCTAAAGGATATATTTGCACAGTGAAAATGGTGTTTGTATACAGTTTTGTCTGAGACAATTTAATCCAACAATATACCCTCTGCATTGACAGATTAGTGAGAGTGGGTTTAATACTGCAAGGCTTAAATGTTTCCACAAGGGCCACAGGAATAAATTTAACAGCACTTAAAGTCTCTTTGATATATTACATAAATCTTAAGAACATAAATCATGAGTGACATACAGTATGTCCTGTTGACACTTTGGTTAACATATTTCTCATTAGTTTGATGATGTTAGTTCTGTTATTTTTTAAATATTCAAATCATGAAATGAGAAAAAAAGAAAGGGCAGAACAACACAATTTTCTAAATGTAACCCTGTATTTAATGAACTAATTATGGAGAGGATCATGGTTTTATACAATGAATAAAATTTATCTTTGCATATCAGTGTGTTTCGTAAATAGCAAACTTTTAGCTTTTTAAGTAGTGTGTTTTCACAAATTAGTATAATTATATATGATTCACGGCCATTACAGTAATGGGAAATGAAATACACTTACAGGATTATTGCACCATTACGTTCAAATTGATAAGATTAACACCAGTAACCAGTCAGTCATAGAAAACAAAACAGATCATATAAAACAAAACAAAACACAGACCTTAACAATGACCACAAGCAATTGGACTTTCATAGCAATTTTCAGGGGGGACTATTTTGCAGCATGGCAGCAGCTGAGCAAAACTGAAAAGAAAGCCTGTGGGGTGCTGGGAGTGTCCAGATTGAAAGCACATGCTGGCCGCTCAGCTCTAAACTCAGAGTTTTTATTCTCTTTTGGCACATCATACATCAACTTAAGTAAAACTATAAAAAACTGAATCAAATGTTTGATCGGGACAACTGGTGGGCTGAGTCGAATACTTTCCTGATCCATGTAACACAATGACAGTGGCTTTTGTTTTCAACCCATGTTGGACTGGATTTTATTAAATTCTCACTTTCTACATCTGAGGCTGGTTGATAAGGAAAAGGTAGCAACAAACCCAGAGAACAGCATGTAATTTGCTCAACAATTTATCCAAATTCTCAAAAACATTACTAGTAATGGTAATCTATACCTCTGAAGAAGAAAATGTGTTGCATACTGTGTATAACATACAAACTTTTACATGTATGTGAAATATTGCAGGAATCCTTAAAAACGAAGTCAGATGCTGTTTCTAGCACTTAAATGAATGGCCTTCATTTAGTAGCTTCTTCCTACTATGCACTGCATTAAAAAGCATTTAGTATGATCATACTCAATATAAAAATATAATAATTACATCAAAAAATAATTGATCATAAAGTGACTCATGTATATATAAAACTGATAATGAAAATATTTCTTTTGCCGCCCTGAACATTCCCTTTGTGGCTTATATTATTCAGCTATTTGTGTAACCAGTTAGTAGCTTCTCTTTCCTACTAAGGACAGGTGTTGGTATAAAAATACTGCATGTAACTTCTTCTGTGTTCATGATAAAGTTTAAACTGTTCTGAATTGTAATGGCAAACTTCCTGTTTTACCTAATAAGCATGACACAGAAAATCATATCTTTTGAGGTTGATATTTGTTCATGGTGCATAAATATTTGGCCTCTGTTCAATCAAGAGAAAAGCTGCAGTGACAAGTATTTTATATCTTTATAGTCTTTATCAGCAGAGTCTGGCCGTAACATTAGCTAACAACAGCTTTCCATTTCATTTTTCACTTCCAAAACAGTGCTTTAAACCTTTAGTGGTAAAATAACGACTGTTCCATTTAAGACACTGAAGTCACAACATCCCACCCTAAATCTTGCATAAAATTAACAGTAAAAATCAGTTATGTTAATGCTCTGACCCCTCATACTAAATATATAGCACCATAAGATCAGTGCGTGTTTTTTAGTAGTTTGCATGAGCTTCCTCTCTATTCCTGCAGCAAGCTCAAATAAAACGCCAGGCCTGTGATGTTAAATAGTCAAAGCTTGTGGATGGTTTG
The DNA here is from genome assembly GCA_015106775.1 of Etroplus canarensis. Taxonomy (NCBI): domain Eukaryota; kingdom Metazoa; phylum Chordata; class Actinopteri; order Cichliformes; family Cichlidae; genus Etroplus; species Etroplus canarensis. Next base: position 18,899 of record VUQH01038094.1, on the reverse strand, counting down.
GCCCATTGTATCTAACCCATGGCCTTTCACTCACAGAGTAATGCCATTTTCATCTCAAATCAGAACAAGCCTTTTGGATCTATGTCTGAAAAACCAACATCTCAAAGCCTTATTTGAGTAAACATTACATTAAAATCAGAATGATATTAAATTCTGAGTGGAAGTGACATGGAGATTTTCAGCTTGACCTGAATAAATTTCCTTTCATATTTGGAAATGAAACACTTCTTCAGTTTACCCGATCACACATACACCAGGGCAGGAACTAGCAACAAAGTTCCAACTGAAATTCTTCCTCAGTCAGCAGCTTTTATTAAAAGCTAATCTGACATGACATGATGGTGGCATTACTCACAAAGTCAAAGAGACAGAAGGTTAGAATTGTTCCTTTATAGTGGTGTGAAGCAAGAAAATACTATATACAGGCACACAATCAGAGTTGATGTATGCAACATTTAAACACATACACACTGTTATGCTAATTGCTCAGTACTCAGCACATATTTTTGACATCAACACATGTCTGTCATTCCATTGTGAAAATGCACTTTGTGCTAACATCAGTTGTTGGAGGAGGGGTTTGGGAAATGGTTACGCATCCTGAGGAAACATCCTGAGGGAACTGTGGTATATGAGAGATGGCTTGGCTTGGTTTGATTTGGCAGTGAAGTGCTGGTGCTGCAAGTGGTCCAGAAAGGTGGACGGGTACATATAGCGTGTTTGCATACATCCATAGCTGTGACAGGGAGGTATAGAGGTTTGACCCAGGAATACCAGGCTGGTACATGACTCCCCTTGTGTTTAGTTTTTCTTGATATTGCGTCTCCTTGATTTCTTCACCCTGGAGAGAGAATCAGAGGATATTACGATGTATTTATGTGACTAAAAGTAGCTACATTTCATGTGGAAAATATGGAAAAATTGTATATTTTTATAAAAGAATGCATAAACCTTTCCTTCTCATTCAGCGTGAATCAAGCTTAATAATGATAATTTAAGAAAAATTGTTATCTGGACTCTTTCTAATTTAATTTTTGTCATTTGGAGTATTTTTTAAAACTAAGTTTATAAAAGGTTTCTCAAAAGAACAAAAAACAGGTTGTCATTGAGGTATCATTTGGAAAATCTAATTTTAGATGTATACATGAACACATTTATGCATAAACCAATACACATTCCCATAAATCTAGGTATTTCCTATAAATAATACGCTTTCAAACTGTCTCAGCATTTTATATCTTTTGGATATTTCTGGTTTTTCTGACACCACTTTAGTATGAATAAATGGTGTTTCTAAAGTTTGTTCATTTTTGTCTTTTCATTATTATAGCAAACTGTAAAATAAAAGAATACCTAACACACCTGTCAGCAAACTCCTGTATGTACTTTTGGTAATTTTCATAGAAGAGATGAATATGAGTGAAATATAATTTTGTCTGATTAGCGAAGACAAATTGGGAAGTTTGTATAACCTTGCAGTGGAGTCTTATCCATGTCTAATTGTAATCATCAATCTTTCACTTCCATGGGAATACTGACGTTATAATGTACATGCGTCTGATTTTAGCAGCTTGTGTTGAAATGCTTTTTACAATAAAATGGCCACTGTCTGAAATATGGTATCTGGTAAGCATCAGTTGGAAATTCAGAATTTGTATTGGCCAAAGCTATAGCTGGAACACTGAGGTACTATTCACAAAATAACCAAGTTATCCAAACTTTTGGATTTATTGGCTTTGTCAGTTAATCATTAAGGGACTTATTCATAAATCATTCATGACTTTTAATGGAATGTCTTCACTGCAGCTCAAAGGCTAAATTTTAGCATTTATCACTCACTGTGTTCTACTGAGACACATTTTGTTCCCTAATGCAGGTTTGTCACATTAAAAAGCTAACAGATCATTAGAAAAACACATTTGTAGTTATGTAAACCACTGAGCAATGTTCTTCTGGAAAGAAAATTTTAAAAATTCAACCTAGAATGGCAGCGTATGAAAAATCTCAATTGTCAGCTCAAAAAGCCTGGTGGAATAAAGTTGAAATATGGTGGCTCTTAAGCCAACGAGTGAAAAGTTTTGCTTGACAGTTATGATGTGTAATGCATATTCAACTCTTCACCTCTCAACATCTACCAGGTCAGTGAAGTACCATTAGGAGTAAGGTTAAAGTTAGGATGCTTTTAGATGCATGCTAAACAAGCATAGTTTCAGAAACCACCTTTACCTTTAAAATTAGGTCTCTTTCACAAATTTTGGTCTTAGATTTCTATTTGCATATGCTTCATAGATGAAAATCCCATATAAAGGAACCCAACACTAACGCTTGCATGACTTCTAAAGACTAACTTCATGGATATAAGGAGTTAACAGCCAGAAGTCCATGACAGACAGAAGTCTAAATATGAAAGGATATCAGTGTGTATTACAGGTTGTTTGCTGCTGTGCCACATGCCAGTTTAAATGAGCTATGAAAATTCCTAATTAAAGATTGCTTTAAAAATATCTATAGTCAGAGAGTTTTTTTACTAAAATAATAAACAATGTCTCATAAATCCTCAGATATACTTTATTGTTTGTTTTCACATTGTGCACTTTAAGTGTTTATAGTTGTTCACGAAGCAGACATGCAGCCTGGAATAATCACCAGCAGGCATGTTGGAAACATTTTTTATGTGAAAGGCACATATTTATTGCATAGCCCATTAAAAACTGAAACAGCAGCTGCTGTTCTTATGAATAGTTTCTACTCTCACAATGCTGTGCCCAACTAGGACAACACTTTTACTAGTGTGCAATTCATGCAATAATTACATGTAAAAGGATTTTAAAAGAATAAAAAAACAATCCACCACTGACTTTGCTGACTATCATGTCTATGAGAAAAAGGGAGGCAAGCATATCAGTGGCAGATTTATCTCTGGTCTCACTTGAGGCTAATTATTTCACAGATACTTACTCAGCAGTTGACATCAACCATGTCACCAATTTCAGTGACTAACTGCCATTGGGAAACTGGGATATAGCCATTTTTAACAGTTGTTTATTTGCAAGCTCGAAACTTTGTGAAGTAGGCTGAAATGTTTTATTTCTGTCTTTGTCAGGGATGTGCATGCCATTCCCAGAGGGTGTTTTCTTACTTGTTAATGGCATTCTTTAAGTACTGCTGCAGCCACTTGGTCTCTGGGTTGATGCAGACTTCCCTGTTGTTCTTCAGCTTTGCACTAAGGAAGAAAAAAAAACATGTACAAGTTGATTAGATTCACTCTACAGCTGTTTGCTTTCAGTTGATCTATATGGACAGAAGTATTGGGCCACACATCTTAATCATTCAATTCATTTCAGGTGTTTCATTCAGTGTCATTGAGACAGGTGTATAAAATCAAGCACCTGCATTCTGCTTTTATAAATATTTGTGAAAGAATGCATCATTCTAAAGAGCTCACTGAATTTGAGGGTGGTACTGTAATAGGACGCGACCGCTGCAATAAGTTACCGCCAGTGAAATTTCTTCCCTCTAAGATATTCCAAGATCAACTGTAAGTGGTATTTTTGCAAAGTGAAAATGTTTAGGAACCACAGCAACTCAGCTACAAAGAGACATACCATGTAAAGTTAAAGAGTGGGGTTGCTGTGCGCTGAGACATCAGAAGGTTGCTGCTGCTCTGCTGACTCAGAGTTCCAAACCTCATTTGGCATTAAAATCAGCACAAAAACTGCACTGGGAGCCTCATGGCATGGGTTTCCATGGCTGAGCAGCTGCATGCAAGCCTTACATGACCAAGCACACACAATGGCAAGTATGGGATGTAGTGGTGTACAGCACGCCGCTGCGGCTGGACTCTGGTGTAGTGTTCTGTTGTGTGACAAATTATCCTTCTCTATCTGGGAGTCTGATGGATGAGTCTGGGTTTGGTGAATGCCAGGAGCACATTAACTGCCTGACTGCATTGTGCCACCTGAAAAATTTGGTGGAGGGGGAAATGCTATGGGGTTGTTTTCTGGGGTTTGCCTGGGCCCCTTAGTCTTTGTAAAGGAAAATCTTAATGCTTCAACTTACCATGACATTTTGGACAATTCTTTGCTTCTAGCTTTGTGGGAACAGTTTGGGGAAACCCTTTTCTGTTCCAGCATGACTGTATCTCAGTGCACAAAGCAAGATCTGTAGTTGAGTTTAGTGTGGAAAATATTTACTGGCCTCTCAACTCCACTGAACACCTTTGGGATGAACTATAAGGAGAGTGCACACCAGACTGTCTTGTTCAACATGTCAAAAATGCTCTTCTGAATGAATGGCAAAAAAAAAACATCCCACAGACACATTCTAACATCTTGTAGAAAGCCTTCTGGAAAGAGTGGAAGCTGCTAAAGCTGCAAAGGGGGACCAACTACATAATAATGCCTATAGATTTAGAATAGGATGTGATGAAAGCTCCTGTAAGTGTAATGTATTCGTGGCCCAATACTTTTGTCCCATGAAAAAATGCAGGAAATCAAGTTTCTGTTGCTCAAAATTTTCTGAGGGAGGATCCCATGAGCTCCCGCTTAATGTATCTACCTACATCCATGCTAGCAGCAGTTGATACTGTTGTCTAAGGAGGAAACTGCCCAAACATTAGCATAATTCAAACAGGTGTTTAAAATGAAAAAGGATCTTTGGTTTCACTCTGGAGCACAGGGGAGTGGAAAAGTTTTCTGTTGCCACATTCCCCAGCATATTTACATTTTCCTCTGTAGTATATTTTTTTCTACACTTATCCTGCTTTCCACATAAAAGCGGGAGCCACAGAGATAATGAGAAATCAAAGTGTTTAAATCTAACCCAAAAACCACATGCAATAAATCACATTCAAGAACATGTAAGGGCTGTAATTTAAAATTTGGGCCTCCTTTGTTACTCAGTTTCCTGCGATAGTGTACAGTGCAGAGATTTTATCTTCTTCTTTGGCTGCGCGGTCACCCAAACTGTAACAAGACCTTTCTGTAACCTCAACAAAGTGTGACTGGCATTTTAATGGATCCTTAAAGATGCTCTTACAACTTCCTTCACTTGTTCTCTTGCTTTAAGGGTACACTGCTTGTGGTTTTGCATATTTATCATAATAACTATTAATCAAGTGGATCGTAATGGTTTTGTTGTTCAGTGGGATGCACACAGAGAATATCCTTGTTTACAGCAATTAAATTGATGCTCACTGGCTGTATCAGTTATTGTAACTGAATTACAAATTTAAATATAATTACACTTTAATGGAAATATAATCACTTAAACCACTGGTATGGCGTTTTAGGCTGTATTTATCAAAATATATTACTCGCCAAACCAATATGAAGGTGGCCTATATTGATTTAGAGCGATGTATATATTTAATTGTGTTACTTGTTAATAAATCATAATAACAATTATTTTATGAAAGCAAGAAAGCTCTTACAGCATTTCAGTTATAACCAGAATATTCAAACAAGTTACTGCCATAAAAATTACACTAGTGTTGTTTAATTTAATATCAGTTTACCTGCATTTTAATTATAAATGGAGCAAACAATCCTTAGTTAATAAATATCATAGTATAAAATAAAAATACACACTCACTGTTTATGGGCATGTTTATGTTGCTGAATAAATCAGAAGTGAAATGAGTGCAAAGTGTCAGGATAATATTGAATAAGTTCAGACACACCTCAGCTAAGCTCTCAAAATCACTACACATCCAACAACACATCTAACCTCAAAACCAGAGGATTACTGCATATAACAGGCTGTCACCGTCCGGTCGGCGGTGAAAAATCACAGCTCTCTGTTTCTACTCAAGGACAGCTGGGGGAGAGGCTCATATCACAGATCCCACTGCGCCGTACGACTTGTAAAGCTGTCTGTACAGAGCCCACTAAACATCTTCACACATAGTCTGACATAAACCTTGCACAGGGGAAAACTTTTGATCAGACTACTTTCATGTAAAACTTAAGGGAAGGACAATTTAACGATGGTGTCCATCTCAATTATGGAATAAATCACATCAAGCTCTGCATTTCTAGTCATAATTGCAGGCATCCAAGTATGACTCGTATGACAAAACCTCAATATCTTGTTTAAATCAATTGTTTTCATTAACAATCTTAAATAATTTATGGTCTATGAATTCATTAAAGCAATCAAATCTTTGAAATCATTTTACCTTTAAAAATATATAAAACTGTTTAATTCTGATTTAGTTACATATTTTTTACTTATATATATTTTTGTCTATGATTCAGTTGATATTCTTTTGAAAGAAGACAGCTTTTAATCTCGATCAAACTTTTCTGGGTGAGTGGGAATAAATTTGCATGATTCAAAAAATAAAAACCCAGTTTTTATTTTTTAGTCTAGGTACTCTGCTGGGTTTACATTTTAGCATGTCTTTCTTATGGACTTTAAAATATAGTTTTAATGTGACGCCTTTTGCTTGAGGAAGACACTTAATATCTCCCAGAACAGGGACAACGCCTTTGTGGGATAACACAATAAGATCCAGGCAAACTCTGAGAAACAAGCTCATGTGTTGAAGAGGTCTGATTTTCCCTCATTATTACTGCACATTACTCTTAGTGCATTAAAAGCTGGAAAAAGAACATGAACAAATCCAGATTTACTTCTGGATCAGATCCAGATTGCTTTTAGTTCTCCGTCTTTATGTGGGCTTTTTTCTCTACCTGCTGGGTATAAAAGTAGACAGTGGAGTGATATTTGTCTCATAAATGTGAAATTAGCAAGTACCATTCATATCTGAGAGAGAACTGAAATTAAATAGCAACCTACTACTTCTATGGGATATGTGCCTGCCAAGTTTCCTGAACCTTCTCAAAATCTGTAATGAGTTATTGCAATATACTGTATATCTATTGCATGAGGTGGAAAAAGCATGATCAGGTCAAAATATCTGCTTACTTTCATCTGGGAGATGTAATAAGTTTAAATCAAAATAAACTATATTTTGACAAGTTACTTCAAAATACTAGAAACTGAAATGCTGCATGACTACTTTAAGTAAAGTTCAAACAATGTTTTTAAGACAAACACTTGTTTATACCTTTTTAATATCAGATTTTTTTTCATTCACACTCAGAAATATAAAATAACACAGACCGCTTCTCCCGACATGCTTATACATTGTGATTCAGCTGATGCTACAGGGAGGTCACGGAGTGATGGCTGGCCTGTTAATAGAGAGCTAAGCTAGATATTTACGAGAGGATTTATTTTGCTGTTAGTCACTGACTGTGGGTGAGTTTCAGATCCTATGGGGTGATCAGGGGGTAGGCAGTGGGGTCTTGCCCCACTCCAGACATGTGGATAGCACACCTCTGTGGCAAAAGGTCAGGTATGAGAGTTAACATCTCAGAGGTATAGTGCCTCACTTCTCCCCTTTCTCCTCCCTCTACCTCGCTATCACACATCTCTGTAAATTAAACACACTACTTTTATATTCAGTTTGTGTCACCCTCCCTTACCCCTCTAATATACCACCTCCCCTATTCCTCCCCTTATTTAGATGCACACACATGAGCAAATGGCCCCTGAACTTAAAAGAGCAGTTCAGGAGCATCAATCTGAGCATCAGTCCCAAATTCCTCAAACTATCATGCAAGTCAGGAGGCCAAACAGCTCCGTAACTGGATCTGTGTTTGCTTTTCTCTTGGGATGTCCCCATTTTCCCCCTCCCACTTTTTTATTTTATTAGGGGTTTGCCAGCTCATCCGCTTGGATGTTTTGATGTGCATCCCTTCATCCTGTTTATCTGTCTGCCTGTCTGGATGACCAGCTGAGAGCTAAACCCTAATTGACTTGGCTGGAATTTGAGGGCTGGAGTACCACAAGCAGCAGGTAGTAATTACTTCACAGCAAGTTAATACCAACAGCGTGGTGGCCTGCTTGGGGGTGGGTGCGAGGGCAGGGTGAGGGAATGAGGGCACACAGTGGAGCACAAGGAGGAGGAGGTCATTTGGGGGGGAAGAGGGTGTTATGTTACTGGCTTTCTTTCATGTGCTTCAATAGAGATATCGGAGCAGTACGCTGTGGGTTCCTTAAATGACTTCTTGACTCCTCTGGCAGTTTCCTGGAGGGAGGCTAGAGAAAGTTTGTCCCTTGGCAACAGTGTTGTGCATCCTTTCTGACCTTTTGCCATTCAGTCACGCCTTGTCCATTTGGGAAGAAACCCCCAGTCTTTTGGCCTTTTGGCTGTGAGCCTTCTACCATTCAGTTTTTCTATAGCTAACAAATGAAGGGTGCCTTTTTTTTTTTTTTTTGATATTGTGTTCCAGACCCTTG
>VUQH01038094.1:0-10569 GCA_015106775.1 Etroplus canarensis | reverse complement strand
ATTGCTGGGTGTTTTTTTTTTTTTTTTTTGATAATGTGTTCCAGACCAGTGACATTATACTCAGCATTGCTGGGCAGATTCAAATGGGAAATGAAAAAAACAAAAAGTTGATAAGGGACACAAGGGGTCAGCAGAAATACAAAGGTAATCACTTTGACCCTTAATTATTGCTTCCTTTGCTTCCTTTTCTAAACATAAATGGACCCTCGAGCTCCGACCGTTAGTGCTTTCCTCTCTCTGAGTGGATTGTGTTGTTTTAAAGTCAGTCCCTTTACTCAGGAAAGGCTACAAGGATATTAACACCATACCTCACACATACCTCACACATCAACAGCGCATTAAGATTATTTCTGGTTCCTAAAGTAAAGAAGGCTATTGGCTTATATAGACCAGAACAATTAATTTACACTTCAAACAGTGCCCAAACAAAGTGGGATGAGCTCACTGGAGCATTATTTTAAAGAGTGTCTCTATTCTGAAGAATACTGAAGAGAAACTAACGATTGGTTGATATGAACTGCTCTTGAATCTTTTGTTATTAATTTATCACTACATATGTTTGTGTGCTGTTATAATAGCCTATACACTCATAAATGCAGTATAATCATATCCAAATTTGTGGATATGACAGAGGAACTGAATCATGCACCCCTTTCATTTTCCACTGCTGGTCACTATGAAGATGTTTGGGAGTTTTAGGAGAACAAAGCACAGCACAGATATCAAGTATAATTGTGTCAGATAGCCTCAGTCATTATAATGTTCTGTGCCACTGAGGTCAGATTTCTATCAAAATGGTTACTTTGCATAAATGCTGCTTGGATCAACACATTACTCTAATGTCCTATTATAAGGAGGCATCATATTAATATGAATACTAAGTATTATTATGTGGATCGACCTGTACTGTTACAACCATAATTTCTATTTTATGCCATGCATGAGATTACAGTAAAACCTACTTGGACTGCTGGATTTTGAGAAGTTGAGAATTTGCTTAAAGGCTGCACTCATATGACTGCTCATTACAGCCAGTAAAGTTAACCTGAGCACACTGGAATCTTAAAGAATCAACTTAAACAGGCCACATGAGTGGCAGACTCATTAAAAGAGTCATCAGGCAACTGCATCAGGAAACACATTTCTTCAGCTTAATCACCCCTGCAACATGAGACTCATTTACTTACATGACTTGGAAGGGGCAGTTGGGTGTGTGGAGAAACTTGAGCTCTTTGATGGAACGCTGAGGAACCGTGTTGAGAGTGGAGCGACACCAGCACCGCTCAACCAGGCTGATAGGTTTTGCTAGAAACAGACAACAAGGAAAAATATAATTTAGCATAAAGGCAAAAAATACAACAAAAATTCAAGAGACTGGGCTGGTAAAATGTTAATAAAAATAATAAAATATTCCTATTCCACAAAATTAAAAGCTAGCAGTGGACTTTCTTCTACGTATCTCAAAGAGGAATTTAAAACTAAACAAAGACTGAAGAAAAATGAGCTCTAAGATCCAAACTCGCCACAGACAAAGCTGCATCTGTCTCATTTTAATATGTGGGAGCAAGAAAAGCTTAACAAGCTTTTGTGAACAAAGGGGCAACCAGTCAACACAGAGACACATTCAGCATTACTCATGTGTAGAGGAATAAATGTGGCAGAAGTTGGACTTCAACATAAATGATGCTTTTAACTTTGCAAATAAAATTCACTCTAACTTAGAGGCCACAGTGGATAAAATAACTTGAGGTGTCTAATATTTAATTTCACTGCCCAGTAACAAAAGAGGGGGTCATCTTGGTTCAAATGAGGATTTAAATACCTACATCAACTTAAATCAAAGTCCAAATTCAAGCATAGTAGCTTCTAATTCATTTAGGTTGGTGACTTTCACCTTAGTGAACAAATTAAAAGCATGCTTAATCTACTGTAACAAATCTTAACAAAGCATGGGAACATATGAGTTTACCTGCTATTTCCCCGAACAACATGTTCATTAAAAAGAGATTAGCCCTTTCTGACCACCATCTCTCTCACTCTCACACACACATGCATGCAGAATGTCAGCTTTTCGCTCCTGCAGCCCAGACACTCTAAAGGAGAAGGGTCCTCAACATCCAGCTTCCAATATTCACCTCTTTTATGAAAGAGCACTCTGCAGCTCATACGGCATCAGCAGTCTCTGAGTATTACATTCTTAAAATGATTACAAATCACATCTGCACCTCCATGAAGGCTTGACAGTGTCCCAAGGACTACAGATGCACAGTATCAACTCTAAATACTTTTGTAGTTAAAAGCAAATAAATGATGAAGGCTGTAAAAATCTGAGGGAAACGATGAAGGAAATATGGCAATAAAACTTAAAAAGAAGCCAGCCCAATAGCATTTAACTGCGTCATTATAGTGGGCTTGAATAGAAATGAAATGAATTGAAACCTGAACACAGATGGTGTTGCTGAATTTGCAGGAAAAAATAAAGCAAACTGCAAAAACTCCTTTTCTGCATCAGCCATTTCCTGCCTATATACATACCCTAATTACTTAAAACCAGGTGCATCAATAGAATACCTTAATACCTTTGTTCTAAGGTTCATTATATTCCTATTGATAAGCATTTTTGTAAACAGACACCAAATGTTCTTGCACAAATGGCTAAATCCTCAGTATATCAGTCTAATGATTCACACTCATTCAGGGTCTTTTCTCATGCAAACTAAGGGATCAATATGCAACATGCAGCACCAGGGCCAGAAGCATGTGTTTGCTGCTGCTACTTTATCCCTAATTGGAAACTAATTATAAGAAAGCAGGGAAAAAAGGCAAATGTGCACATTTAGAGCTAACTCTTTAATATTCAGTCTGAGCTCTTAAACAACAAGCTTAGGATAACTCCAGCCAGGCAATTCAACACTCCTCTTGTTCTCTACCAAGGTTAACATGTGGGAGATTAATGTGGGGTCATGGTGGAGGCTGCATTCCCTCTCCAATATAAGATTTTAGTCCAAAATCTGGAAAATCTGATATACTGCTTGTTTCAAAAGGCATCAGAAATATTATAGATTGTGATTAAAAAATCAGCACATTTACTGCTTAAATCTTCAGCTAGTACCAGAAGTCATGACTTGGAATTACAAATTATTGTCACTTAGGTTTAATTTTCTGACTATATCTGATTATATTCTGATTATTTTTTGTTTGTTCTCATAAATCCCAAATCCAAACAGTCAACAACTTTAAGCAAAATTTATCTTTAATAAAGCAAAAAGCAACGAATATTTAGCAAAAAACCCCAGCAACTTTTCTTTTGAATTTAATAAACGTTCAAGACAGCTACAGTTCTTCTGTAGCTCTTCAGTTGCTTATTGAATCAGACAGCTAGTATTCTATGTCTGTAAATCAGTGAAAGTAGAAGAAATGTGTATCAAAGAGCTGTCTTGCAATAAGTGATTTGTCAAAAAGGCATCCTTTTGGACTGCAACAAACCATAAAATGTTTTAAAATTAATGTAAATACAATGTGATGGAGAAGTGAAAAGTTGAAATTTGGCAAGGAAAGTAATGTTTTAAATGTAAACCAAGAACAATCCAAATATCTGAAGCTCCATCATCTAAAATAGCCAAAATTCCCCCAAATAATGTAACCAGCAATCTTTCTAAGGAGTCACCATTAGTCTCCCTTTCCTGGACTCACCGTCAGAGGTTGGTACATGTGTGGCCACGGCCAACAGAGCCAGCAGTGCCAGCAGTTTGACATCCATGGTGGTGGGCTTTCAGGCTGCAGGAGGGCTGCTCTCTTTCTCTGTTACAATCCAGGGCACAACTGTGGCCGCCAGCTTCCTTCTGCGCTGTGTTAAATCTTCCGACGGGAGAGAGAAAGTGAGCAGGGAGAAGGAGTCCCACTTACTTACGGGGGGGCGTCCCAGCATGAGAGGAAAGGGAGGGGAGAGGAGGGCAGGAGAAGGAGCGAGCAGCACAGAGTCAGTAGAAACTTCCTCCATTGTAAATGCGTTGGCTGGGTGTCAAGGAGAAAGTCTGAGGGCTATTCTCTGCTCTCTCTTCACTGGTTTTACTCATTTCTCTCTCTGTATTGCTTCATTGTGTCTATTTAATCTTCTGTGTTGTACTTTTCTTTCCTCCTCTTCCATTTCTCCGTGTATTCTCTGCCATCTGCCACACACATGCATGGACAATACAAGCAGTTTTCACTATTCTCTCCCAGACTACAGTCAGAAGCAGATCTCTCTACATTTAGACAAATACTGTTTTATATTTCAGCTGGCTGTTGTGCGTCAGTTTTCTGGGACACAGACTGCACCCTCTCTCTCCATACACCCTTGACTATGTCTCATTTTCCCACTTGCTGACTCCCTGTGATCTGGCTCAGATCCTGTCTCTGACATGTCTTTATTGAGACTTTCATTGTCTGCTCTGTGATGAAGCCATTACTGAACTTCATGTTTGCCCCATTTATTAGAAGAAAGGAAAAACTGTGTGTTAAGAATAATTATAGATCCATTAATTGCGATGAACTTCTGTGAGTCTTTTTCTGCTGTTTTCTAATTAAAAAGAAGTCAAGGATAGGAAGTGCAATAATAATCACAGGTAAAAAACACTAAATAGATTTAAAATAGTTTTAAAGGGATTTTTTCAGAATTCAAACATAAGTAGATGAAAAACTTTTACTTACACATATCATCAAGAGAGGGTTCTTTAATTCAAAGAAACAGTGTGGAGGTTTCTGGCACAACTTCACCTATTTCCAAGGTGCATATAGAAGACCATAAAAATGAACAGGATAAAGCTCCAGCAACACTTGTATTACAAGGACCAACTTTATTATTTGAAGGACAGGTTCTGACCTGTGGGTTTTGCATAAAATAATAAGTGGGACAAGATCTGTCCCTCCTCAACTTTATGTTTTCTCACAACTTGCTAAAAAAATTGCTGAACTTTTCAGGCCTGATTCTGGGACTCTGGGACCTGCAATCAACGTGCTATTTATGCAAAAGCTAAACTAACACAGTCATCAGACGCTGGAACCATTTTTGTCTAACAATAATATAAAGCAGTAGATTAACATAATAGATAAGTGGTTTTCAATACATTTGATTTTAAAAAAATGATACCTGATAACCGTTAACTGTGCAGATTTCTTTCTTGTCATGAGTTTTTGTCTACTTATACTTTTTTTCACTTTTGGTGAAAAGATTTAATCCATATCAGTGTGGCATGGATCATTTATTCTTTTGATAAATTGTTTCTTTTTTATATGTATTTATAGGTAGAACATGTTCTCAACATTAATAGAAAGAATGTTATAACAAATGAATCAATGAAGTTTGGACACATGTAACTCCCCACATGTTTCTGAAAAACGTAAAATGATGATCTGATGGAGATCTTCCAGCTTCATCTGGAGGAAATCAAGTACGACTCCAGCAAGTAATAGGGGTATAGTTAGCGTGTGTGTTAACATGTTTTCACATGTGAACGTGCGTGTGTGTGTCTGAAAACATGCATGTGATTATACATGTTTTTGCCTTTTTCCCTCCCTTCTGCCAGCAGCTGGTGAATTGAAACTGGTCTTCATGCCAGAACATGATGTCTTTTGGAGCTGGAGATGATTCAACAACACGCATCTACCCCTATGTGCAGCTCTCGACCACCATTAGCAGTAAGAAAACCATGCACAGCTAAAAACTGCACGTCTTCAGGAACTCCATCTCCTGCAGTTTACAGGCCTGTACCACTGTGAGTGCTGAGAGAGCACTCGCCGGTCTGAGGCCTGATGGAAGCTGTAAAGCTAAGAGGGTGTTTACTATTACCCAGAGAGGCACCCTATCTAACTGCCATTACCAGCAGGGAGATGAAACTGAGCTGTGAAGAGACAAACATAATTACCTTTGAGGAATTTACTTATCTTTTATAGCACAAACAATGGATTTTTTAAAATTGTTTTATGACCCAAATAAATAGGAATAAAGGAACAGTAAAAACAGATATTTTTTTTGCTTTAATCACACAATTATAAAAAATTAATCATTACGTGTTACTTTCTAATTTCTGCAGCCAACCTAAAGTAATAGAGATGAATAGATTTTTTGGTTTAAACAGTAGTAAAGCATTTAATCATCATCGGAAAAAAACAGTGCTACTCCCAAAACAAACCTTTTACACACACACTTAAATAAACATTAAAGTTGAAAAAAAAGAGGAAGGTTTTTTGTTGTCATTTTCATATTTTGCACAATCTGCAGAATACTTGAAATGTTGAGAATAAAGCTGTAATTTCTGAAACAAGATGATGGAAGGAAGATTTTGTCACATTTTGAGAATTAAGTCCAAATGTTCATAATGTGGCATTAATACTCCTTATTTAGTACATGTGCAAAAGCTTCCACACTGTGGAAAAACACCACTTTAAATGCAAGAACTCACAAATAATAAATTGTTTGCTGATGAATTGCTACATTTTTTTTAGGTCCCAAACTGAATTTTAAAGTGTGATTTAATTAAATGCAGTTTCACCCAGTGAAGCTCAGAGTTGTTATGTGCTCAACATCTTTACCATGCATGTATGATTTTCCTTAATTCCCAGACTCCCTGACTGGACGTTATAACAGTTTTGTTTCTATGCAGTTGTGTTTGCAGATCAAAAATAAGTCAATCACTAACATTTGTAATATAGCTTTGATAAACCCCCAAACTACCTAAAACCTTGTCAGTCTTTTCATCACAGTGCTGAGGTTTGTATTTAGTGAGTCACAAAAACAAATGTCAGGAGTGTTTTAGCCGCTCAAGTGATAACATGCCACAGAAGTGCGGCTGCAGAGAAGGCTGGGAATGCGATTGGCACGTTTACTGCCGACCTGTGGGACAACACTGTCACTTGTATCACACGTGGGGCCAAAGGTCAGTGTTTCATGTCCCTGTATAGGGTTACAAGCAGTAGAGTTGCCAAGTCTTTGTTCTGGGCCAGTCCTGATAGACGAGCTTGCCCGAATGGCTGCCACGATGAGGGATGTGACGGAGAGCAGATGAGTATTTGGTCTGGGTGGATGGTCTGCATCAGGCCCACACATGCCACATGTGCAACCCCATCCTATCTGAATTACGTTAGGCCCAAATAAAGATTATTAGTGGCAATAAACTTTTCCTTTCTCACTGTAAATGTGATTATTTCTGTGAAACTCTGCTTTGATCACAACAGGATGGGAGGATGTGGTTATTTAGGAGCCAGTGAGGGTTTTAATGAGTGTAGAAAAACACCTAAATATCTTTTTGCTCTTTGACAAAACCTACTGTTTTCCTGCCATGCTTCCACTTGTGGTTTGTAGTGGATTTGTAGGATAAAACATTCTCAGAAGAAGAAAAAATAAACACTACTTAAAATCTTATTTGGAATTAAAGTAAAACCACAGATGAGAATATACATAACCAATCATATTTTTACACCAGGGTTTAAGATGGCACTCTATTCACTTCATTAATAATCTGTCATCAGCAGGTGTGTTATAGCACTTAAAGAAAACCCGTACAAATATGTTATTAATGTCTATCATGCCATTCCATGTAAAAATGAAGCCAAATAAACAGAGACTAATCTTTGCACTAATGTCCCATGTGACAGCAGATCCTGACTTTCCTGTTAGGATCTATGTTAGGAGATTGCTTTGTGGTTAACAGTTTATTTTGTTTGTCCAGCAGTTTGAGTCTGGTGCTGAGTTTTATTTTATTGTGGCACAGCAGATGAAAGGTTTCCCTCCAATGGACTTAGATAAACAGTAGATCACAATCACAGCTGGTGCTGTAGGAGAGGCTTAAAATGTGCCATATAAACACACATTAATCAACATGTGGAAAAATTCTCAAGAGCGCAAATATAATATCAGCTGCTGGATAAAAAGGGAGTATTGAGTAAAGTCTATTCCTATGTGTAGTTAGTTTAGCGTATATCCTGGACTGGGTTTGTATTTAATAATAATAATAATAATAATAATAATAAACTTTAATGTATACTGGATATGTATGTGTGTGTCCTGTGTGTGTTTATGGTGGTGGTGTGAAGCTGTGGTTTCTGTAAACAGGATAAAATGGTGGTTTATGGTGTTTGGGGGTTAGCAAAGAGGTTGGGTGTGATATTTCTTTTGGGGGGTCCCTGTTATCAGTTGGCACATTTCATTCCTGAGCCTCAACAGCTGGCTTCTCAGTAGGCACACACACACACACACACACACACACACACACACACACACACACACACACACACACACGACTCTTGCTGAGGGATGATTGAGCAAGATCAAATAAATTAATAATGGATTAGTGCTCAACATTGTTCCCACAACCCAAGTGTGACATTTATGAGAGGATAGAAGGAAAGTGAACCCAAATATGTGGGTTACAAACTACCAAGTGTGAAGCACCTTTTTTGCTTAGTATAATTTTTTTTTTATCACAAAGCTGTTGTCTTACTCTCTTTCCACTGTAACAACAGATTTAAAGCAAATACCCTTCAACATGGGCCATGTAGTGGTTTACGTATTTGCCTCACAAGCGATAGGTCCCTGGAACCAGGCTCAGGGAGGGGCAGCCATCTGCCTTGACTGGTTGGAGTGAGGGGACAGTAAAGAGAGAAAGGAGAGCAAAGAGAAACATAGACTATGGGAGAGAGAAGATAACATTTAATCACATGCAGCAGTAGCAAATAAATGCGAAAAGAGGTGGGTGGAGAAGACATGTCCAGCATATCATCAAGAAGCCCCCAAACAGCCAAAACCTATTGCAGCATAACTAAGCCCAAACTATAAGCTTTATCAAAAAGGAAAGTTTTAAGCCTAATCTTAAATGTAGCAAGGGTGTCTGTCTCCCAAATACAAACTGGGAGCTGGTTCCACAGGATAGCCTCACCATGGAAGGTTGTGTCAGGAAGGACATCTGGTGTAAAAACTCCAAATTACCAATGTGGTTTGCTGTGGCGACCCCTTTGGAAAACGTACAAGGAAGTAGCCAAAGGTACATGGGCTGTAACAGTATTGGAAAGATTATCCTGTAATTATCCCCCTTCTAAATGGATTGCTAAGCTAGCTAACCCAGACCTATTGAAATTACATTACATGTGAAAAATTATGGAAAGCAGACAGTCTCAACACAGCAGTGTGTCAGTCAGATTCTGCTCAGACAAAATCATCTTACATTAAAGAAAGCTTTAAACTCACAAAACAATTACCCTCTCAAAAGCCAATGACAGATTTCAGTCAGTCCACCAGCTTGACCCAAACATATTGAGAACTACTTAATGCAGTGCCACAAAATGTTATACAACAATTTGTAGTACTCATTACCTGCATGATTCACAGTGAGCTGGAAATTTACTTTATGGTGAAATGGCTTACATCCATCCATGGGAAAGATTTTGAACTTAAATTATTAGTTTTGAAGTTCAAGACTAAAGACATTCCTGTCAGCCTCAACTCTACAATATTTTTTAATGATAATATTTAATGTGATGACAAGGAAAAAATCCCATATTAAGATAGTGATGCATTGCTCCAAGCACAGCTGTGGCTAAGAATAAACCCATAAAGCTGCTTGCATAGCAGCTTCTTATTAGGACATTTTCAAATATGAACTTGCATGTAGCACAGAACAGGAGCTGGTCGGCTTCAGATGTGTTTCACTTCTGGAAATTCCCTGTTTGGTAACAGAGGACAAATTGCATGGTTAGCAAAGGCTAGAGAGTGTGCAGAGGACACTGGCAAAATCAGACATCACACAGAGGTTGTGATGCAGAATAGTTCAAGGCTGAAGTGTGTATGTGAAACTGTTTTTCAGTTAGTATCAGCATCTTTGCTAACTCTTCAGTAAGTACATAGACTTTTAGTATTCAAAAAATTTGACAGTAAGAAAAACATCCTCATGAATTTTATTGTTTTTTTCAAAATAAACACGTATTCCAAGTTTGGTTCTTGCAACATATTTCAAAAAAAGTTGGAACAGTAAAGCATTTACCACTCTGTAATATTGCCATTCCTTTTCACAACACTTAAAAGACGTTTAGGGACTGAAGACACCAAGTGATGAAGTGTTTCAGGTGTAATTTTGTCCCATTCTTCCTGCAAACAAGTCTTAAGGTGGGCAACAGTACGGAGTCTTCGTTGTCGCATTTTGCGCTTCAAAATGCGCCACACATTCTCTATTGGAGACAGGTCGGGACTGCAGGCAGGCCAGTCAAGTACCCGTACCCTCTTCCTCCGCAGCCAGGACTTTGTAATGTGTGCAGAATGTGGTTTTGCATTGTCTTACTGAAATATGCATGGGCGTCCCTGGAAAAGATGTCTTCTTGAAGGCAGCATATTGTGCTCCAAAATCTCTATGTACTTTTCAGCATTAATGGTGCCATCACAGAAGTGCAAGTTACCTTTGCCAAGGGCACTGACACAACCCCATACCATGACAGACCCTGGCTTTTGGACTTGTTGCTGGTAACAGTCTGGATGATCCTTTTCTTCTTTGGTCCGGAGCACACGGCGTCCATTTCTCCCAAAAAATACCCAAGAAATAACCA
>VUQH01038093.1:0-15398 GCA_015106775.1 Etroplus canarensis | reverse complement strand
TAAGGTCTTTACTGGCTAGCCACGCAGTGGAGGACTTTGATGCATGAGATGGGGCATTGTCCTGCAGAAACATCATGGTCTTCTTGAAAGATGCAGACTTTTTCCTGGACCACGGCGTTAAAGAGTATCTTCTAGAAACTGGCAGCAGGTTTGGGAGTTGACTTTTGAGTCCATCTTCAACCTGAAAAGGTCCAACAAGCTCATCTTTAATAATTACAGCCCATACCAGTACCCCACCTCCATCTCGCTGGCTTCTGAGTCAGAGTGGAGCTCCATGTCCATTGCTGATCCAGCCACTAGTCCATCCATCTGGTCCATCAAGAGTCCCTCTCATCTCATCAGTCCATAAAACCTTTGAAAAATCTGTCTTCACATATTTCTTGGTCCAGTCTTGGTGTTTCACCTTGTGTGTCTTGTTCAGTGGTGGTCGGGATTCAGCCTCTCTTACCTTGGCCATGTCTCTGAGCACTGAACACCTTGTACTTCTGGACACTCCAGGTAGGTTGCAGTTCTGGAATATGACAGCCTGGAGGATAATGGCTTCCTGGTAGCTTCACGTTTGATTCTTCTCAAATCTTTGGCAGTTCATTTGTGTCTTTTTCTCTCAGCATGTTTCTTGCGACCCTTTTGGGTATTTACAACAAAACGTATGATGGTTCTGTGGTCACGTCCTAAGATCTTGGCAGTTTGAAGAGTGCTGCAGCCCTCTGAAAGATGTTTTAAGTTTTGACTTTTCAGAGTCTGTTAGATCTCTTTTCTGGCCCATTTTTCCTGAGGAAAAGAAGCTGCCTAATAATTGTGCACACCTGATATCGGGTGTTGATCTCCTAAGGCCACACCCTCCCTCATTACACAAATGCACATCACCTCATATGTTTCAATCCAATTGGTGTTCAAGTTCATACAGCTTGGAGTTGGAAAGTCTGCATAAAAATGACCATATGGTCAAAATACTCACTTGCCTAATTATTGTGCACACAGTATATATTCACTGTAGGAATGATAGCGATGGTGTTGGACACTTCTGTAGGCTCTACAGAAGCTCACCACAGAGGTATACAGTAAATTAAGCTTGCAGGCTTACAGTTGTCAAGTTTTTTAGCCAATGAGCTTATCCGTTCTGACTAATAATAACCACAAATTACAAAATGAACTTTATATTTTATTTGAAGATTAGAAATGCTTTATTAATCCCATGTTTGGAAACTGTTCCATCGCAGCATTTGACTAACAGAAGTATTATAGAGTTATTGCTTGTGGTGTGACTGAGCACCTGCCTCTTTATTTGTGGTAGTGGAGCTCAGTCAGCCTGTTCCATTAGGTAAACTTCTGTCTGTCCAGGAGGTGGTGCAGATGGTGGTTAGGGTTATCTTTGATGAGTTATCTATGGTTCGGTGACCTACTTCCACAACAGCTTCACTAGTATCCGGTGTCAGTCTGTCGGTGTCACCAGTGGCGATGCTGCCCCCCCCAGCAGACCACAACAAGGTGCGCTGCGCTCAGAACAACAGATTGATAGAAAATCTCCACTATTTCGCTGCTAATGTCAAAAGATATTAGCTTCATAGGGAACAGAGCCTACGAATCTCCTTTCTGTGTACAGCATCTGTGCTGGTCGTACGGTTCAGACTGTTGTCAGTGTGGACGGCCAGCTACATGTATTTGTAGTCCACCACCACATCTTGTCCCAGGATAGACACAGGCCATCTCTCTGTCCCCAGTTTCCATCTTTCCACAAAATCATATATTAGTGCATTGTGCTCCTTGTCCTGCACATTACTGTTAACACCTGTGTATTTCTCAGCTGGATTGAGGTCTGGGCTTTGACGAGGCCATTCCAACACATGAACGCATTTCCTCTTAAACCACTCCAGTGTTGCTTTAGCAGTATGCTTAGGGTCATTGTCCTGCTGGAAGGTGAAACTCCACCCCAGTCCCAAATCCCTGGAAGACTGAAACAGGTTTTCCTCAAGAGTTTCCCTGCATTTAGCACCATCCATCAGTCCTTAAGTTCTGACCAGTTTCACAGACCCTACCCATAAAACGCATCCCCACAGCATGATGCTGCCACCGCCATGCTTCACTGTGGGGATAAGAAGAGGTGTTGGGTTGGTGCCAGGCATAGCATTTTCCTTGATGGTCAAAAAGTTCAGTTTTAATCTCATCTGACCAGAGGACCTTCTTCCATATGTTTGAAGAGTCTCCCACATGTCTTTTGAGAAACTCGTAATGTGCTTTCTTATTTTTTTTTTCTGTAATCAATGTTTTTTTTTGTTTTTTTTCAGGCCACTCTTCCTTCCTTCCAGCTGTGTGGAGTGTGAGTGGACAGATAGAGCAGTCTCTGCTGTGGAGCTTTCCAGCTCCATCAGGGTCACCTATGGTCTCTTTGTTGCCTCTCTGCTTTTTGCCATCCTTGCCTGGTCTATGAGTTTTGGTGGATGGCCCTCTGCCAGCAGGTTTGTCGTGGTGTCATGTTCTTTCCAGTTTGTGATGATGCCATTCATGGTGCTCTGTGGGATTTTCAACATTTGTATATTTTTTTTTATAATCCAGCCCTGATTTGTACCTTTCCACAACTTTGTCCCTGATCTGTCTGGAGAGCTCCTTGGCCTTCGTGGTGTAGCTTGCTTGGTGGTGCCTCTTGATTAGTGTTGTTGCAGACTCTGGGGCCTTTTAGAAGAGGTGTATATATACTTAGATCATGTTACACTTACATTGCACACAGGTAGACATTATTTAACTAATTATGTGACTTGTGCAGGTAATTGGTAGCACCAGGTCTTATTTAGGGTCTTCATAGCAAAGAGGGGTGGAATAAAAATGCACACACCAATTTTTAGTTTTTCGTTTATTAGATTTTTAAATTTCTTAGCACTGATTTTAACTATTTTGTGTATTTTATGCAAACTTTTCTAAAAAAATACATTTAAATTACAGATTGTAACGCCAAAAAATAAAAAAGTCTCCAAAGGGTGTGAATACTTTTTGCAAGCCATTGTAGATGACCATTAGTCATTAATTACTATAATAACAGCTTCACCTGAACAACATGGTGTTGCTCAGGAAAACTTGAAAAGAAGTAATTTGCAAATGAGTTGCTCAACTTACAAGGTCACCACCCTCTTTTTCATGTGTTTGCAGTGCAAAAGCGCCACGAGGCAAAACGATACAAGGCCACTACTGTGTTGCAACTTCACGCGGCTATTTTCCAGGATAATATCTTTTTTGGGAAACTTTCCTGTTGGAGTACTTGGCATACACTGGGTGATTTTCATTAGAGATTTGTCTTCATCCTGTTCAACTTTCATTTTCCTTTTTGTCAGTGAAGACGTGCATGGGGTTCATTAGAGCTTCGGAGAGGTCTCCGTGGATCATTTTAGCCCTGGGCACTAGCCGCTGATGCTGGGGAAATGTTAATTACCTTGCCAGCCACATTCGGCATTCAGACCGTCCTCACACACACACATACACACACACACACACACTTTTCAGGTCTGGTGCCTCTGCCTCGGTGCTTCCTTCCCCGACTGTGGATTTTGGAGGTAGTGATATAGCAGCAGGATGCAGCACTGCTCATCCCACGGGCATAAAATGTTCTAAAAACTTCCCGTGTCTCTCATCATGACTTCCATCACTAGAATGTGCCAATCTTCAGCTGCCAGAATTAGAGCCGCATAAACTGCATCATTTTGGGTTGTTGGTTGAACGAAACTGAAATCTTAAAAAGTTGGACTCGGCCAGAAATTCAGACTATTACCAGCAGAGCATTCTGCTAAAGTGCTGACACTGATTTGACACCAATTTAAATGAGACTCCTAAGCCTATTAGAAGATGTGCTAATGAAGCCTAATATTATTGCTTTGAAAATGCCACGGTAATATCATCAGAGGGACATTCTATGAATTTAGTAAAACAGTGTCAGAGGTCCTCTCCAGTGCAATATCATTTAATTGCCCAGTGAAATTTCTATTGGTTCAGATTTCTGTAGTCTTCTGTAGACGTATCCACCAGCCAGTCGAGGCGATTCCTCTCTCTCTTTGGCTCTAAATTTTCCAAATAAATTCCCCTTTTTGAGCTCATCATCTGTGACAGTCATAATTCCTGGCTTTTTGATTCATTCAGATGTTCTCCATGGCTCATTTCTGCAGGAAAGACACGGGGAGAAGATTTGAACTCATTTCTAAAATACCTTTAAGTCGGATTATCTCTGAAAGACTCACAATAAACCAGAACATCAGTGACGCAGTAGCTCATCTGGTTCATGATCCGTCACCATTTGCAGGTTATTGTATAAGAAAGTGGCAAGTTTTCTTGTCATTGGTCATCCAAGACATTCAACACCAAATGACCGTAAAACACATGAATATATGTCATCAGCATTGGCCATATTGCTGATGTTAGCGTAATGGTGATAAGAAGGCCCCAACCATGCCTTCCTAATGCAGGGTTACACCAACAGGATCACACCCCTATGATCATGACCAATAAGCTCATGATCGTCATCTAAAAGAAGGGACAACTATGAACTTGAGCGCAGTCTGGGCGAAGATCCGTTGGGTGATCATGGTCAAAGTCTTGAGTTGCCCCTCGTTTCTTTATAATTTGCAAGAAAAATGAGAATACTGAAAGATGTGCAAACATAAACGTTGGCTGCCTTTTCTTATGTTCTCCGTCAAGATGATCCCACACTGCTTTTCAGTAATGTTCATTAGTGTCCCCTTGGGAGTGTGTTCAGGATCATTCTCTTGCAGAAAAATGTAGCCATCCCAATCAGGTGCTTTTCAGATGTTCTTGCATGGTGGATCAGAATCTGACGGTACATTTCTGTGATCACAGTTCCACCAGTTGCGGCAAGATCGTCAACACCACTGGCTGAAATGCAGCCACAAACCATGACGCTGTAGACACTCGCTGCTGCACTTCTCTCCTGACCTGCTCTGTACATATTAATGATGATTTGAACCAGAAATTTCTGACTTCGATTCATCGCTTGATTAAGTTTCAGTATAGTTCTTATGTAGTTTGGCATTTATCAGCCTTTTCTCCCTGTTTCCCTTCCTCAAGAATGGCTTCTTGACAGCCATCCTTCCACTGAGACCATTTCTGAAACTTCATTACGGACACTATAGTCCATTTCAACAAAAAGAAATAAAAAAGACAAATAACATATTATTAAAATGGTAAGAAAAGAAAAAAACACACAAGCACAGCACAGTAATAACACAGTCATCAGTGGTTAAAACACAAATAAGCGCTTGTTCCAGTGTTTCCAGAAACAGAATGAATATCTTGTGCAGGATCAGCTAGGGCTTTTATGACCACACTTTCAAAGTCAATTAATCGACACATAAATTTGTACATAAAATTTCTTAGCAGAGCGTGAAATGTAGGAACATTACTAATTACAAACATTTGGCTTGCACTTGTCCATCTTGGAAGCTTAAGCAAAATCCTGAATCAGCCTGCATCATTATACGCAACCTGAAGCTCTGTCAACCTGAGGTACGGCACAGATAAAGCAGAGTACAACAGGCTCCGGAAGGAGCTATATTATCTGTACAGGATGAGGGAAATGTTTCCGATCCTCCTTGATTAAGAGTTAAATTCAATATACTGAAAACCATATCTTGAGCAGACCCTCAGCAGTTGCTGCAAGCTGGCACTATAAGCAGACAGAACAACTATATCATCAGCAAACATCAGATAAGGATATCTCCAGTCATGCACCCAGTATTCTGCTTGTTTAAGATAGATATTTATCTGATAGTTGACAGTAGGTAGATCAACTGAAGGGCCAGATGCATCTTTCAGATCCTGTGGAAGGTGTCAAGTGGCTTAACAAATAAAAAAAAAATCCTCTGAAAGTGGTCAGGTACAAGATCTGGGCTGAGAAAGAGTGAAAAAGTAGCCAATGTACAAAGAAACCCTTTGAAAGATCTCCAGAAAGCCTGGAGAACTGTTGCTCAAGACCACAAGAAAGTTCAGCTCCTTGGAAGCAAAAAATAAAGAAATAAGGGGTGACTCAAGACTTTTGCATAGTACTGAGGAGGAGTAGGGATGCTTGTGAATGTGGATAGAGACAGGGTGGACACCTCAGCATGGCTTTAGCTCATAAACTGAAGTGAAAATACCTGCTAACCTTGCAGCATGAAGGCTAAGAACACCCCGTAATTAGCCTGTTGTTCACTCCACTCAGCAAGAATCTCTAGCTATGCAATTGTCTAGTCTCCAGATATATCATCCAGTATGCTTTAGTTCCCTCCCACTGAATGCCAAACACTTAGAAACACAGTAACTGCAACGGTAGACAAATGCAGTAATCCACGGTCCTTACAAATCTAAAAGTTATTCGACACCCGGCCCTAACGTCCGGCCCCGCACGCCGGTCACAAAGACGAGCTGGCTTAACCCTCTAAAGACTGAAAACAGAGAACAGCAGCTGTTGCATTGAACGCCCTCATCTTAGGATCAAAGCGCAGTGGTAAGTTGCACAATGATCCCTCTTGTCCCCTCCTCCCTACTGAGAGTGAAGGGCTCAAATCCACACATCAACACACAGCCTCAAATAATGACAGCAAATTCAGAGGCTGGCAGAGAATGAGAGAGAAACACACGCGGAGTAAATAGACTTTAAAGGCAGGCATTGATGGGCCCTGACATAACCGGACGCCGAAACCAGATGGATTGCTTTCTTTTAAGGGTCGTATTTATTTCAGGACAGAGTGATCCAAACTCTTCAAAGGAGACTCAGAGCAGTGTTCCACGCTGCAGATGCTCATGCCTTATGGATGTGATTGCCCAGCTAGTGTTATGGAAACCACTGCATACTCCTTATGCAGTTTCAGATTGCTCCCACATTGCCTGAAACATGACAGCTTGATACAGAATCACATGCTGTGATGAGAAAGAAAAGCACTGGGAGACCACAAATAATCTAACAGTAACGAACTGGGCTAGTTGGTGCGGCCATAACGGCAGCGCAGAGACTGGCAGTGCTGGAACCGCAGATACCTGCAGGAAGGGAGAAGGAGAGGGAAAACCAGTTTATTAATAGCATCTATTAGATGCACTTTGCTCTTTTGCCTTCTTTTTTTGCATAGCTGGAAACACTCCTCAGAGATTTCGGTCCATATGGATGTGACAGCACCGCACAGTTGCGGCAGATTTGTCGGCTGCACATCCACGACTTGAATCTTCTGTTCAACCACGTCCCGAAAGTGCTCTGTTGGGTTGAGATCTACTGACTGTTGAGGCCATTTTCAATTCAGTTCAATTAAATTTTCATTGTATAGCGCCAATTCACAACAAAAGTCGCCTCAAGGCATTTTACACTGTAACATAAAGACCCTACAGTATTGGTGGGAATACTTTACCATTCAGATGATCCCCTGTGAGCAAGCACTTGGCGACTGCGGGAAGGAAGAACTCCCTTTGAACAGGAAGAGACCTCCAGCAGAACCATGCTCAGGGAGGGGCAGCCATCTATCTCGATCGGTTGTGGGTGAGGGGAGAGAAAAGAGAGAAAAGAGAAGTTTAGGAACCACATGTAGGCCTGCACTCTGAGAGAAGTGCTCTATTGGGAAAATAAGGAACAATGATGATTTTAAGATAGGGTGGGACCTGATTGTCAAGACTGTAAGTGAGTAGAAGGATTATAAATTCAATTCTTGGAGCCAATGAAGTGAAGCCAATATAGGGGAGATATGATCTCTCTTTCTAGAATTATCCTGCCAGAAGCAGCCATTAGAAGATGGGTACACTGTGGTCATAAAGGGATGGACATGGTCAGCATCAATACTGAGGAAGGCTGTGCTGGTTAAATGATGCTCAGTTGGTACTAAGGAACCCAAAGTGTGCCAAGACCAGCTACACGACCAGCTGCAGTCTGAGCTATCGATATCAGGCAGGATGGAGCCACGCTATTATGTTGTTTATGCCAAATTCTGACCAAGACATCCGACTGTTGCAGCAGAAATCGAGACTTGTCAGACCAGGCGACGTTTTTCCAAATTATCTGTTGTCCACTTTAGGTAAGGAGTAGCAACTGGTGTGGTGCTCTGCTGCTGTAGTCCATCTGCTTCAAGGTGTTCTTCACTCAAAGCTGCTGTTCTGCATACCTTAATTGTAATGAGTGGTTATTTCAGCTACTGTTGTCTTCCTATCAGCTTAAAGCAGTCTGGCTAGTCTCTGGCATCAGCAAGGCCCAGAGAACTGCTGCTCCCTGGATACCTTCTCTTTTTCGGCTCATTCTCTGTAAACCTTAGAGATGGTTGTGTGCAAAAACCTGAGCAGATCAACAGTTTCTGAAATACTTGGACCAGCCTTTGTGGCACTAACTACCATTCTGGTGCTCTGTTTGAACTTCATCTTCACTGTGTCTGTGTGCCTAAATGCACTGAGCTGCTTCCATGTGATTGGCTGATTAGATATTTTAGGTAATGAGCACATGAACAGGTGTACCTAATGAAGTCACCGGTGTAAATGCATGAAGAGTGAAAGAGAGTGCGCAGTGCATCATGAGTGGTCCCCTAGCGGCCTAACTAAGGAGTGCTTCAAGGTCACCTGATCCAGCCCAGCTAAATGCACAACTAAATAAACTCCATCTGCCTCTGAGTCCACTTAGACCTCAGAGAGCTCCGTTGCACCCTAATTTTTGTTCTTTTTAAAGAAACTTTCTCCCAAGTCTTGGTTCTTTTTGTTCAAGTCCAAAGAATACAGTTAGGGTTCCTAGGGTTGGGGTCCTCACCAATGATGACTTGTAGTATGGTGTCAGGCCCTCTGCCTGCCTGGGAGTCACCCTCACTTTCTCTCTCTCTCTCCTGTCTGGGTCCTGGTGGGGTTATTAATATTATCAATCAGTTCCAGGTGCAGAATTACGTGGGTGGAGTCTGAACACCACACCTGGCCTCCAGCTCTACTCTGGAGGGCTTTATAAGCACCATGGACCCCGTGAGACTCCCCCAGAGTATAGCTACAGTTACGCGTAATAAGCCAGGCCCTTACTAAGCTTACACCTTGTTTTTTTGTGACTTCTGCCCTGCCTCTTGTCCTGCCTGACCCCTTGTTCCTCCCTCCTCAGGCCCGCCTCTGCACCTGGACCTGCCCGACCCACTCTCAGCCCTCAACCCCGGACCTCCTTCCCTTTGGACCTGGACTCCCTCTCTCCCCGGATCTGGATTGCCCCTTACACCCTGAGCACATTCCTACTACCATTGAACACTGTAATAAACGAACACTGTCTTGCATTCCTGGGTCTGAGTCTGTCCTCTGGGTCCACTTGAACCTGACAAATAGAGGGTTCAAAGTAGAGCGGGTGGCTATCTGACAAACCCACACTGGGAGCTGGTTTTACAGGCGAGGGCTCTGTTAGCTCATATCTACGAGTAAGCCCGGAAAGTGTTGCATCAGGATAGTATGATATTATGAGGTCTTTAAGATATGATGGATCTTCATCATTAGGGGCGTTGTACGTGAGGACAAGACTTGTAAATTCTGTTTTGCTTTTTGCAGGGATCCAATATGGGAGAAAATATGAGCTCTCTTAATCCCTATAGGTACTTTCACTGCAGCACTCCGGGATCATCAAGGGGCTTTTCAGCATCTTTAGGGAAATTATTCTGTTGACTAATTACAATAGCCCAACCCAGAAGTAATAAATGCATGAACTACTTCTTCAGCATTAGTTTAGGCTTTGGTGTTGACTGTCTTGCCCAAGGCAAAGTGGACCGCAGGAGCCAGGAATCTAAAACACCGTCCATGCTGTCTACTGCTCCACCTGCTGGGCCACAGCTGCTGAAAGGCAGCAGGGGCGGCAGGTGGAGCCCCAGGATCTTGAGCAAAGTGTTAGTGTGTCAGATTTAACCACAAACAAGCTCAGTCACACTTAGTTTGTGTAGTTGAGGTGCTTCCTAAGTCTTCATCTTCCTCTACTCTGAATAATCACCACAGAAATAAGGCTGACATGCCTTTTGGCCTCTGTGTCCTTCCTGTACCATCTGTCCTCGCCGCCTTCTCCTTTTTTCAAGCTGCCTTTTAACCCAAAAAGGAAAATAGAGCTCCTTCAGGTCCTTGATCCTCGCTGAAGCCAGAATATGATGAGAGTATGACAGCCATGCTCTCACTGTCCACTGCTGCAATCACACACTTACCGTTACTGTCACTCATATCCGAAGAATTTACCACAAGAGAATCAGAGTCCCCACATCCTCATAAGTCATCATCTCCTCTGTAATTCTGTTTTGGATTTATTGGCACTGTGTGTGTTTGTGTGTTTGTGTATGTGTGTGTGTGTGTGTGTGTGTGTGTGTGTGTGTGTGTGTGGTGTGATTAATGAGGGTGATAAAGAAGCTGTAGGCCTCCATATTTCCTGAGTGATCAAAGGGGCTGCTCTGATGAGTCAGAGAGAGCCACCGTCCTCACTGTGCAGCATACTCAGCGTTTCCATACATCTGACAACCAGGCCTTTCGTTTTGGTTTTTGTAGTTTTTTTTCCATTTATTTTGAGGGAGTTTATCTCATTAAAACAGTTCTGGGAAAGAGTCAGTGCTGATAACAAAGGACTCACACAAACACGCACAAATGCGTTCGAGTGAGGCAGTGTGTGTTTTGCGGCTCGTAAGCAAGTTCGGGCACAAGGTCTGGGCCGTAGTTTACATGGCGTTAAACAAAAGCCCCTCGCACGTGCACCTCGCCGTACAAATGTTGCTTGCGTTCAGGTTCAACACTAACAAAGGCGTTCGGAGCATACGGGTTTCACCAACGTGGCTCCCGCTCCCCGGCCTCCCGTGATGTGCGGCGCAGCGTTGCCCGTGGGTGCAAACGCCCACCGTCCAGATGTTTTATGACTCCAGCTGACAGTAACTGTAAACACATGCAGCTGTTTTTTGTTATGGAGCTGGAGACAAACTGACTGGTAGAGGGTGAAGCGAGTACCAGCTCCTGCCTTTAGTTTCTGTCTGACTTCTCATTATCTTCTCGGGTGTCTTCTCTGAGTGAAAACAGTGGGACTCCTCAGCCTGCTGACAGGATAAATCATCTGTCTCCAGCTGACAAAGATATCTAAAAATGCATTCCGGTACACAATGAGCTCTTTTCACAAAGATGTTCCTGTGTTATATCAGGTGAGATCCAGTTCAATTCAGTTTTATTAATATTCACAACAAAAGTCGCCTCTGTAAGGTAAAGACCCTACAGTATTAGAGAGAAAACCCCAACAATCAGATGATCCACTATGAGCAAGCACCTGGCGACTGCAGGAAGGAAGAACTCCCTTTGAACAGGAAGGGACCTCCAGCAGAACCAGGCTCAGTGAGGGGCAGCCATCGACCTCGACTGGCTTGGGGTGACGGGAGAGAGAAGAGAGAAAGGAAGGCAAAGAGAGACACAGATGGGTTTTGTAAATTACAAATTCATCTTTAAAAATAAAAAATGTAACACATTTTATAAAGAGTTAGTATTCAATAATAAGCAAAAATCAGTTAGAATGTAAAGATGGTGTCATTAGGTGGGTACTTTTACGAGTTTTTGGACACTACACTTATTTTGTGTAACCCAGCCACAGGGGCTACACGCAAGTGTACTCCTAGTGCCGGTCCCAAGCCCAGGGAAATGGGGAGGGTTGCGTCATGTAGGGCGTAGCGTAAAATCTTTGCCAAATCCAAATGCAGATTCATTATACATGATCCGCTGTGGCGAGCCCTAACGGGAGCAGCCAAAAGAAGAAGAAAAGGAAGAAGAGGAAGACACTAATTTGTGTAATTTTGCCTCTGTGCACTGCCACGGTGGAAAATTAAAAATTAAACAGTCATGTGTGATCAAAGTGCAGAATTTCAGCTTTAATTCAAGGGGTTACACAAAAGAACCGGATTAACGGTTTATAAATTACAGCCATTTACACTCATAGTCCCCCATTTTCAGAAGCTCAAAAGCAATGGGACAAATAACATTTTAAATATAAGGACTGCTTTTGGATGAAAATCCTTTGCAGTCAGTGGCTGCCATGGGCATCGCCGAATGCTGTGTTTGTCTCAGTTCACTGGAGCGGACTCGAATACAGGACAGAAGAAGGAATAAAAGGAAAGATGATTTAGTGACACCAAAGACAGACCTTTCTGTGCAACAAGACGTCTTCGCAGCTGAAGGCAGGGTGGACTAAATGAGGCAGTTGTGCCAGGTAATGAGCTCCCTTTGGTTTATAGAGGTTCAAACATCAATTTTTCCAAGACAGCAATCAACGGAACAGGGTCACAGAGTGAGAGTGGGCCAGGCAGAGTTTGCAAGAGCAGTGAGGCAGCCACAAGGAAGACATAGGCTGAATGTAGATAACAATCTGGCAAAGACTGGAGAAGGACACCAGGCTTAAATACAGCAGGTGACGGTCATAAGAACCAGGTGTACCAAAGTCCGCTATAGCAATGGCCACTCCAAAAATCTAAACACAGTTATCTGAGCAGAGTATATATAGCCCTGTAGGGTTCAAGATTCATCCTGCTACTTCTATCAGCAGCCACATCATCAATAAACACTAGTAACCAAGTTCCACTGGAAGCCATACATGTCCATACCATAACACTGCCTCCACCATGTTTGACAGGCAATATGCTTTGGATCATGATTTCTTTCCAGATCTGGGCAGGCTCTCTTAGATGTTTTCTGGTAAAATCTGGCCTTCCTGTTCTTGAAATTAGCTAGTGGTTGGCACTATGGCCAAGCGTGTCCAAACTTTTGACTGGTAGTGTAGCTGAGGCAGGGACATGTGGACCAGAAGATGCATGATTAACAAAATCACTGCCTCTCTGTCCCCGATGTGAGTATATAGCTCAGTAGGGTAAAGAAAGGGCTTTGAAGTGAGAGATCATAAGGTCAAAGCAACATGGAGGGAACATCCTCTACGTCAGTTTAACTTTCACTTTGGATCCGCTTTTCAACCACGACTAGACATCGACAAAAACCACCAGGCGACGGTTGTTCAGGTAGTCCCTCTGCTTCCAGTCCTTCACACTCTCGGGCCTGTTTTTTGATCGCGTTTGACAAAAGCAAAGACCCAAGCATGGATAAGCTCTTTTTTTTATTACATTACCGGCCTCAGCTCCACTCAGCCCCCTCTGCTTCACGGAGCGCTATGGTGAAATATCGATCTGAGGCCTCAGCTGACCGCTGCACAGATAAAAGTAACTAAATGATGGATCTTTCAGTTGGATCCCCAAAGAGGGTCTTTAAAACAGATATCTGCTGTCTTCCAGCCAGAACTAAGTGTCGGCAATGGCCTCGGGGATGGTAACTCGTCTCTGTGATGCATCAAGCTGTATTCGTGACTCCTAGCGAAGTGCTACAGCCTGTGTTTCAGCGCCCCAGGTTATATTTTCGCAGACTGTTGGAGCTGCAGACGTGTTCCTCAGATCTGCCTCCTCCCTCCCTCCTCTTTCTCCTCCCCCTCTCTACCTGTCAAACAGTAAGAGCCAACACAAACGCCTGGTTGGTGTTGATGGATAGAGACAGCTGTAGTGGAAATTCAAAATGTGTGTGAGCACATGCACGCACGCAAACACACACGCACACAGCAGCCTGTTTATAGAGGGTGCAACCAGAGCCCGGGAGCAGATTAACGACTTTACTTACCAATTAGCCCACTCAGCAGTAGAGGAAATGGCTCTAACTGGCCTTCTGCTTCCTTTCTTCTGTGTGTGTGTGTGTGTGTGTGTGTGTGCGTCCCTGTGCAACTACGAGTATGTCGGCTCCGTCTGATCTAATTCTGAAGTGTTCGCCGCTGCTCCCTGACAGCTGCCTGCTGGCCAGTGGCCGTCACATGTTGCCTTCACTTCCTGTTCATGTAAAAGCGCTTCAGAGCCAGACACAGGTCTGTACCCTGTGACACACGCAATTTGTGTCCTCGTTTTCCTTCTTCACTCCACATGGGTATTTTACTTTTAGGAGCAAATAATCTTACCCAACACTGGTTACAACAGTGTTGGGTAAGATTATTTTGTAAAGCAACATACAGTATTACTAGATAAGTCTTTAAAAAGTAATCAGAGTCATTATGGCACTTCCTAATGAGAAAAGTGATTTTTTTTTAGGGTATGTTTGTCATAAAAATGAATACATCCTTGCAGTTCTTTGTGCAGCGGCCAGGATGAGAATCAGTGCCTCCAAGTCCGAGTCCATGGCTCTCAGCCGGAAAAGGGTGGATTGTCCTCTCCTGGTTGGGCCCCAAGCGGAGGAGTTCAGGTATCTCGGGGTCTTATTCACGAGTGAGAGGAGGATGGAGGGGGAGATTGACAGACAGATCAAGGCAGCATCTGCAGTGATGCAGATGTTGTACTGGTCTGTGGTGGTGAAGAGGGGTCTGAGTTCCAAGGCAAAGCTGTCGATTTAGCGATCTGTCTACGTTCCTACCCTCACCTATGGTCATGAACTTTGGGTAATGAGTGAAAGAATGAGATTGCGAATACAAGCAGCTGAAATGAGCTTTCTCCACAGGGTTGTTGGGCTCACTCTTAGAGACAGGGTGAGGAACTCAGTCATCCCGGAGGGGCTCAGAGTACAGCCGCTGCTCCTCCACATCGAAAGGAGCCAGTTGGGGTGGTTCGGGCATGTGATCAGGATGCCCCCTGGACACCTCTCATTGGAGGCGTTTCGGGCACGTCCCTCTGGGAGGAGACCCCGGAGAAGACCCAGGACACGCTGGAGAGACTATGTCTCCCAGCTGGCCTGGGAGCACCTGGGTGTCCCCCCTGAAGAGCTGGAGGAGTTAGCTGGGGAGAGGAAAGTCTGGGCTTCTCTGCTCGAGCTGCTGCCCCCACGACCCGGACCCCCGGAAAAGCGGTAGATGGCGAGACGAGACGAGACGAGATTTTCTGTTGTGTTAGATACGCGCCTGGAATCTACACTCACACACATTGTTTATCACATTTCAAGAACAAGATATGGACAGTGCTTGGCCTGTCCATGTCAATAATAGGTGACCAATTACAGCGGTTGCGTTTAAGTTAACCTCTGTACGGGGCAAGGCTCAGTCCAAGAAGATAAATGTGAAGTGTTTCTTTAAATTGAGTCTCATTCTGACTGGGTTCGTCATTTGAGTCCAGCGCTGCTCAATTTTACCTGTGACCGCAATAAATATTTTTATTTGAATGGAAGATTCCTCCGGTTTTGTTCTTGGGCTTCCAATAAAAGAATTGGGGCTAACAGTTGGTGCCGTGACCCGGACTGGATGACTCTGAGATCGCGTCTGTTTGAGGACCATCAGAGTAGATCGGAGGAAAAACTTTTTTCAGACAATTCTAGGTGCCTGAATTAAAAGGTGAGCAGGAAACCTCTTGTCTATTTGAAATTTCTGCATATTGGACTCACTAAAGTAAATTGTCTGAATTAAGTGCATTCTCTGATCGCTAAAAATA
>VUQH01038092.1:11726-23219 GCA_015106775.1 Etroplus canarensis | reverse complement strand
ACATTGTTGCTTCGTTTAACCATGGCTCCATTGTTTTAATTCTCAAGGCAGCAGTGACTGACAGGTGATGTGGCACACAACAGGTTGGGTCAGATGATGATCAAATGGAATAGCTTCTTGAACATTACATTAATTTCATAGACAGTTAAAAAAATAAAATTATATATAATGTTTTCTAAATCTCCTAAATCTCACGTACCCCCTGGAGTGCCTTTAAGTACCCCCACGGGTATGTGTACCCTCATTTGAGAACCAGTGGTCTAGATGATGCTTAATTGCTTCTGTTTGGTTTCTAATATTAGTTGGTTTATCTGTCATTTGTAATATGAATGTTATTCATTGTTACACATAAATGTCCCTCACCAGTCTTTTTAGTCAAGTTTTATTCTTTACTTGTCAGGGACCATGCACAAAAACATCCTTTTCATAAGAGAAAATATGCCTTGTACCCAGGATGTTTCTTCAGATCCATATTTTGCAAAGAATGTTACATTAATCCCCATGTGTCCACTGATGTCAAATAAAGGCTGCAACAAGGAGAAAACCACTTATTTGGCTTTGTCTAAGCAGGCAAAATCTACCCACTAGCCACTGCTGAATATCGCCAATTAACACAACTTGTTCAGCATGTTCAAATTGTAAAAGAAACAACAAAGTGCTTTTGTGTCAGACTATTTTTTTGGTATAAAAAGACTCAGCTGGACTAGCTGTCTCATGACTGCAGCTATTTCCCGGAAATGGACAACATGGCAGCATGCTTTACCTTGAGAAGACCAAGTGATGGAGAAAACTTGAGGAGTTCCTCTATGACGCTGTTGTGTCCTTTCAAAGCTGCTTTGAATAAAGCTGTTGATCCATCCTTGAAAGACACCAGGGAAAGCATACAATTACTCAGCATCATATAGTTCTCACCAACAGATCATCTAAGAGTCTGCAAACACTTGTAAATTCAAACCATATGTGCAAGCTATAAAAACAAACCCAATAGCGTAACAAAAGATTTTCATGCTAAAATGTTTCTATAAGTAAAGAAAGCAGCCTCCTAGACTGATCTGATGGTATGCTTTCCATACTATTTAGCAGTCTTATTGGGGCAAAGGACAGAATGGCAGCAATCAATACTAAAAATCCCTTTATATACACTTTGATCTACTTTATTAGTCTCAAAAGATCAACGCACTTGTCTGTCAGCATCCCGATCAGCACCCCGTAAGAGTAGCACCTTCACCACCTCATTGTGACCCATCTGGGCTGCCATCCACAGGGGGGCAGTGCCATCCTGGAGAAGGGAAGGATGAGGAGCGGGTTGCATAGACAGATGGACATAAGAGGGAGTAGGTGATGGGAAAGAGTTGATGTAGTCATGTAAAGAGCTGTGTTTTAAAAAGGCAGAGATGGGAGAGGACATTACCTCCCTCGCTTGGTTAACCTTGGCACCAGATGACAGCAGCTGACGAATCACAGTCACGTGACCCTCTTGGGCAGCGAGGAAAAGAGGGGTGGCACCATCCTGAAAAATAACAGAATTATCTCATACACTGGGAAATATTATTGTGTGGTGATTATATTTAAAAAATCTTTTTGGGAAAGCTTCCAAATAAGCAAAAAGTATAATAATAAAACATTTCTATTTCACTATTGCTTATAAGTACACTTTTGTGGAGGCAGGTTGTTTTTCCATGGGCACTAGGACACCAATAATCCTGCCCAAAGTGATTCATGTCTGACTCAGCAGTCTGCAGAAACCTGAGAGGCTAGATTCCAGCTGCTGGGACAATGTGTGCAGTTAGCCATCGTGTTTCTGACAGACAAAGAGGCTTAGCAGGGAGGGCTGTGAGGGGGTATTGCCAGTGAGAGGCGGTGGATGTAAGTGTGAAGGGCCTTACGTTCAGCTGGTCATGAACATTGGCTCCATTTTTCAGTAGGGTGTCCACCACTTTGGAGTGACCATACTGAGAGGCTACAGTAAGAGCTGTGCCGCCATCCTGCCACAAAAATACACAAGGGTGCACAAGAATGACCAAAGTGTTCAACAACAGCATTTAAAAAAAGTTAAACGTCCCCACTGCAAGCTGCAAATGACATTTTTAAAGAAGCGTGAAAGTCAGCAGCACTGCTTGCCCACTGTTGTCTCATCATCTTCACGTTATGCATTTTGAAGTCTGATGATAACACTGCAGCATTCTCCGTCACACCCAGTATTATAAAGGCCATGATACACATCATTGCACCCTGTTGCATACCTTTGTCTGGAATTCAGTGGAGGCACCGAATTCAAAGAGGAGCTTTACGACGTCATGGTGTCCCTGCTGGGAGGCGAAGAACAGGGCGGTAGAACCTGTCTGGAAAGTTAAAAAAAAGACACTGCTGTTGTGTTTAGCGCCGCTTTACCCCGATGGCGAATTCAACCTTTCCTGATCCTACATGTCTGAAACAAACTATGTCTAAAGCATAAAACTAACACTACAGAAATGCTTATTTTGAACAAATAGCTTCACATTTTGTGAAATATAGTTATTCGCTATTGTTATCAAGGCTTAAAGGTGAATATTGTTACCTTGTTCATATGTACACTCTTAAATGTAGCTATAGCTGGAGGACAGATAATGTGGCTTAGCGGAAAGGTGGAAACCACAAGCAATAAAGTGTAAAACAGACAGTTTAAACTGGGACATGCTCCAGACCCATACACTATATGGACAAATTATTTGTGAAAGAATGGGTTATTCTAAAGAGCTCACTGAATTCTGCCGCAGTACCATTGCAACAGTTCAGTTAATTAAATGTATTCACGTCTAGATATTCCATGATCAAATGTAAGTGGCTTTTAGTGAAGTGGAAGAGTTTGAAACCACAGCAACTCAGCCATAAAGTGGCAGACCATGTAAAGTTACAGCGCAGGGTTGCTAAGTCCTAGTGCGTAAAAACAAAGTTGCCAGTGCTGTTTACTCAATAACCGCAGAGCTCCAACCCTCCTCTGGCGTTAACATCAGCACAAAAAAGTGTGCGCAAGCAGCTTCACGCCATGGGTTTCCACAGCTGAGCAGCAGTGTGCAGGCCTTACACCACAGAGCACAACGTCAAGCTTTGGATGAAGGGGTGCAAAGCACGCTGCCACTGAACTCTGGTGCAGTGGAAACATAATCTGTGGCATGATTAATCATGCTTCTCTATCTGAGAGTCTGATGACAAGTCTGGGTTTGGTGAACGTCAGGGGAGCATTACCTGCCTGACTGCGTTATACCAACTGTAAAGTTTTATGGAGGAGGGATAATGGTATTAAGGTTGTTGCAGGTGAGAGAAATCTATCCATAATACGTCTAAAGCACACCAAGTCATGCAATATTTCCAGTTTGTTTAACCCTGATAAATTAGAGGACATTAAGATGTTATATATCAGACTGGGGCGGGTTCAGTGTAGATGGCTAGCTTAGCACAACAACTGGACAAAGCCTGGGTCTGCCACCAGATAAGAAAAATCCACTCATAAACACTTTGGCTCACTAATTAACAGTTCATGACACAGTTTCCCAGACATGGTTTAAGTCTAGTCCTACACTAAAATCTTCATTTAAACTTACAGTCTTCACTATTTTTCTTGTAGTTGAGAAATAGTCCTAATCCATGTCTGGAAAACTGTCTGTATATATCACTTTTTTAATCCTGACAAAAACCCTAGAGTAAAAATAACAATTAGTGGGCTTTGAGGGGTTATGTGATGGACCAATCCCTGGCTGGTTGCAGTAACCTTCTAGATTCACTGAAGGCAGCAGGCTGTTGGGTTTCTCTAGCTCAGCACAAATTCTGGACAAAGGGGGAAAGCTAGCCTGGGTCTTCCTGCAAGTGAAGTAAGAAAAGTTCATTAATCAACACCTCTAAAGCTAAAGCCTGACATAACACAGAGGTAAAGACAGGCCCACCAATCAAGATGGCTACAACCCATTCCCTGTTTGGATGCAGCGACCTTCTGGACCTTCTGAGAGTTTACAGATTGGAAAAATCTTTGGGTTACTTTCCCAGCGTACCTCTCTCTGGTAGTTGATATCGGCTCCTTGCATGATAAGCTCTTTGACGCACTCGTAATGGCCGCTGTATGATGCCACCATCAGCGCTGTCGTTCCATACTGAAAAGAAACATGTCGATAATAAATCAGCATAAGCTCCTCAAAGATGGGGGCTGAAAACCACCAAAATTCTGCGGGTTTCTAGATTAACGTGTGAAACCCTCAACCTTTATTATGACAGACGGAGAAAAAAAGCATGGCATGGATGAGACACTGGGATGCATACAGATACAAACACATGCACCACAGAGGTGAGGCTTGAAGCTCTCTGTGTCCCTACCACAGGCGGGTATGGTTAAAGTGTGCATCTGAGCAGCCACAACATGCAGCATCCATACACTGTCTCTGCAGTCCGCGTCCACACGCCCGCTGTTGAGCAGCAGCTGAAGCAGCGCCAGGTTCCCCTTCCTCGCTGCCCAAAACACAGCATTAGCCAGGGGTGTTTCCTTCTGGAGGATAAATACACACAACACACAGTGACAGTGAAACCACCATTATAGCATTACACATGCTGAGAGCAGACAGTAACGACAGCAGAGTGCATCCAGATGTCACAATTAAAGTGTGGTGATGCGCCTGCATATGAACAGCAGGTGAGTCACTAAACAAGAGTGGCATAAATGATCAATAACCATGGACTTCACTTCAGAGCCAACCTTATAGCTTTAGGTAGTGCCTGTCAAACCCCACCTTTAAACCAAGTCCTCACCCTGAAACCTAAGGAGTTCCTGACGAATGGTGGGGACTTACTTGAGAGGGGCTTGTCCCCAGTTGTGCATAAAGTGACTGATGTCACAGGCGCTTGTGCACACAAGGACCTCAGGCCGTGTGATATTCCATCACACCCACACACGCGCCGCGATAAACTCTATGACCGCATTTAAGCCAGTAAACATCCATTCACATCTCAGCCCAGCTGCTTACAGTTAAATACACCACGTCTTTAAATAACCCTGGAAATCAGCGAGGCCAGACTTTAAGAGGAAGCAGGTGTGATCTGTCAACTCACTGCGGCCCTCTAAGGCTGCGTGCAGAGAGACTGATGGATGGAGAAAGCATGTTTACCTTAAAAGACATCCTGCAGACCTCATTCGTGACTCATGCTTCGTCCTGCGCACTCATGTATTAGACGTGAGGCCGAGCGCCACTCGCCGGTTTTGCCGCACTGTGTTTGGGTGTTGGCGGCGCCCGATCGCGGACATAATAACGGAGAGGCAGAAAGTCAGCTGAGCTCATCCTCTGCAGTGAGTCCTGCGCGGAGGTTCGCCGGCGGTCACCAGGGGGCGCTGCTGCACACATTTACTACCGCTTGTGCGAAGCACAGGCTGGATGTAAATCATCCGTGGCTGTGGTTTGTGCAGCCCAGTTAGGTACGTTTGCTCAAGTGCTTTGCGAAGTAGTTGTGTTGTGCAAAAGTCTCGAGCCACCCCTCATTTCTTTACATTTCGCATCCAAGGAGCTGGACGCTCTTTTACATTTTAAAGTGGTCTAAAACCGTTGTTCTCTAGCTTTTCTGCAGGTCTTGCTTTGGGCTGCCCACTCATTTTCAGTCCAGTCCTTCAGAGGAAGGTTTTTTTTTAAAGTTTGTTAACACACATCTAGAAAGAATTACAGCAAGCTTTTCGAATATTGGCCATATAGTCTTTACATATATAAAGAAAACATGCCATATCTTAGATATATGTATTCTACAGGAAAGTGCTGACATTTATCAATAACAAAATTCTAGAATACTGATAAAATTCTAGAACGTTAAGCATATATCAGTGACGTGATTCTTGATTGCTGCTAAGTTTTTAGAATGTTAAGATTCTAGAATGTTCACAAGATTCTAGACAGCTTATTAAATTTGAGAATGCTGACACAATTTTAGAATGTTGGAATAAATCAAGCACAATATCGCAGATGCTGGCAAGGTTCTAGAGTGGATAAGGTTCTAGAATGTTGATAAAATCCTATAATGTTGACAACATTCTAAAATGCTGATAACATTCTAGAATGTTGGCATATGTTAATGGCATGATTTAAGAATGCTGATAACATTCTAGAATGTTAAGCATATATCAATGACATGATTCTTGAATGCTGATAACGTTCTAGAATGTTAAGCTTATATCAAAGACATGATTCTTGAATGCTGATAAGCACTGGCATCAATCAAGCTCAGTGTGTCGTAGGACTCATTTGGGAGCCGGAGGGTTGCTGAGGGCCGCCAGTTCAAGACCCTCCCGGACCTGGACCCGGTGGCCATCCAAGACCTGCCAGCTCAAGACCCTACCCTGGAGACCCATATGTGGAGGTGGACCAGGCCAAAAAGATGTCACCCTCAGAGCATTGCCGAGGTGCCCTTGAGCAAGGCAAAAAACCCCCAGATTGCTCCCTGGCGCCTGAAATGGCAGCCTTGCTCGCTGACCTCCCTCACTGCATGCTGCATGGAATAGTGTGTGTACATTCAATCTGTAATGAGTGTCTGCAATTCAAATTTCCCCAGCTGGGGATTAATAAAGTTTTCTTGTTTGTGTGTTTGTTTGTTAATTATTGCAGATGCTGATGAAGTTCTAGAGCTGATAAGGTTTTAGAATGTTGATAAAATTCTTTACTGTTGACAAAATTCTAGACTGCTGATAATGTTCTAGAATGTTAACATATGTTAATGGCATGATACTAGAATGCTGATAATATTCTAGAATGTTAAGCATATAGCAGTGACATGATTCTTGAATGCTGATAAGCTTTTAGAATGTTGTTAAGATTCTAGAGTGTTCACCAGATTATAGAATGCTGATAGATATAATTTTAGAATGTTGACACAATTTTAAAATGTTGGGATAAATCAGGCACAATATTGCAGATGCTGGCAAAGTTTTCAAGCTGATAAGATTTTAGAATGTTGATAAAATTCTATAATGTTGACAAAATTCTAGAATGCTAATAATGTTCTAG
Organism: Etroplus canarensis; assembly: GCA_015106775.1. NCBI lineage: Eukaryota > Metazoa > Chordata > Actinopteri > Cichliformes > Cichlidae > Etroplus > Etroplus canarensis. The sequence goes on along the minus strand of VUQH01038092.1, from coordinate 16,212 downwards.
AATGTTAGCATATGTTAATGGTATGATTCTTGAATGCTGATAAGGTAGGTTCTAGAATGTCGACAAGCTTCTGGCGTACATCAATGATATTTTTCCAGGATGATGACAAAATTCAAGAATCCTGATACAATACCAAAATTTTTGACAAGATTCTAGAATGTTGACATAGGCATTTTTTGCTGTATTCTACAGAAAATAGTGTACTTTTTGCATCACTATTTATTTGAAGGCCATTGTTAGTGGTTTTTTGAAATTAAGTTAATCAACAAAACATTTAACGAGCTCATTGCCTTGTTAAAAATTAAACTCGCTTCCTAACCTTAAGGGCCAAAACAAGTAAAAATGATCTATTATTAATATTAATATTGTATCGATTATCATTGTTTGATTTAAAATGTGTATATTAACTTTAATTTGATCAATTATCAAATTTATCTTCTTACTTCAGAAAGGTCCAAACTTTAAATTGGAAACTGCTAGAATAAACTGTCAAATCAAAGTGCATATCAAATACTTAAAATGATCTTCAACTACAAGATTAAAGTGCTGCTTATAATAAATGCAAACATGACCAAAAATAACTATATTCGCAAAAGTATAATAGGAAAATTTTTAAGTAATTCTTCACAACATTTATTTAAATGCTCTAGTTACAAGTACTCTTGTGAATAATATATTAAAAGCATACAGAGTACAACTAGACTATGCAGTTTCTAGAGAAACTGCAGTGGGATTACTGATACTGCCATCTCCTGTTGTTAATTTGAGTTAAAAATTAAAAACTCTGAACAAATGAGCAGAAGAATACACCTCTGTGTTAAGCCCCCGTTTTTATCTTCTGAAGTTTAGTCTGAAAATCTCTGTGGGTTTTCTCCTCTACTATATCAGACAGTGAAAGTTTGCTGCAGTTATCAGCATTACCATTTCTAACAAAGTTATACCCCCCCGCTTCTTAACTTTTCAAACCAAAAACCCCAAGTTTTCAAACAGAATACATATTTGTGTAGCAGAAAATATTGAACTTCACTAAAATAAACGACTCTACTGAAGGTAATAGACTTAAAGTAAGTCCGGATATGACAGTGACATGCTGTTTACACAATGATGCATCAGTATTAACAACCTTGTTGTGATCAGCCCCAGGATCTATTTATCTGCAGGCCGTGTACTTTTACTGAAGCTTTAACTTTGAAATTGACATTTGAAAGCAGATTTATTTGCAGAAATGCAAAAATTTTGTCTTTAGTATTTTTACATCAATACATTGGCACTTTTACTTAGACAAAGTTCTTCTTTCACATTTTGTTTTGGAAAGTTAGGTGCCAGGTGTTGTGCTCAATTATAAACCAGCATTTGAGGGATTTACACAATTGCAGCTTTAGCTGTCTCTAAATGATTACAGCACTATTTCCAAGGCGGAGCAGGGAAAGCATCTTATTTTTGTTGACTAATGTCCTTCTCAGGGACTGTCATGAGTGTTGATTTGGGGGATTGACTAAAAGCACAGTAGTAACATGTACTTATTGGAAAGCTTTATAAGGCAGGTTGATGGTCTGTGTCACTATTCAGAGTTGCGCTCAGAATATGGGATCAAAACAAGGTAACATGCGTGAAGGTAAGCTGGCCAGGCCTTTTTATTTCATAAGAAAAGAAAAGTTTAAATCTTACAAGGGTATGTCTCGTTTCAAAGGGAACAAATTTTCATGTTACTACTGCCTTGACTGTAGCAGCTGATATTTCTGAGCATAAAATTTGCTCAGAAATTGATTCAGAAGACACTAACCTTAGCCGAGTTAAGCTTACAGAACACATTTTGTGTTGATCACATGTATGTTTTGCTGTATATTAACGCTCCAGTTTCAGAGTGCTCATGTGCCAACCTTTCTGTAAAATGTGATAAATGTTGTTATACATACACAATGAAACAGTGTGATGCTTTGGCCCTTCTAGTCCAGCAGACCAGCTTTCTGTTGAGAGCCACTCTGCTATTCATCCTGCTGTGCAGTCCGCAGCACGTGCTGTCAGACTCGGATGAGGTGGCTCTGACTGAGTGGGAGATCTGGAAAAGCAGCCATGGCATAAGCTATGATGAATTAGTAAGACAGACCCCAAATCTACAATACTTGCATCAACAATAGGTGCACACATTCTCTAATTTGCCTGAGTTTGTCTTTGATACGCTTTCTGTGTTAACCATTAGGATGACATGCAAAGGAGGGCCATCTGGGAGGAAAATAACAGGGTGATTGAAGACAACAACAAAGGGTTTTTCATGGGGATGAGGCCATTCAGTATGGCCATGAATAAATATGGAGACCTGGTAAGGAATAGTGTTTTGCTCTAGTAGAATTTAGTTGTAATACAGTAGTGCTGTGTTTTAACAGAAAAAAGGGCTAAAATAAGTGAGGTTTAAAGTACTGGTTGTTCTGGATGGTGCATAGAGCTACATTTATAAGCTGGCCATTTTCCTCTATTTTCAGTCTCTGAGTCAATCAGCTCCTCCACAAGATTACCTTAAAAATTAACAAAAAGATGAATTGGTTCACCAAATTGTGAATACTGTAATTTTTTGGAAAACAATATTCTTTATTTTATGTTTCCAGACAAAGCAAGAATACCAACTTTTGCTAGGTGCCAGGATAAACCCCCACTTTGCAAAAAGAGGGAAGGAAATCGCAGCTCGAAGATTGCGTATCAATGCAAAGCATTTGGATGGGTATGCAGTCGACTATAGAAACATGGGTTATGTCACTGGGGTTAAAGATCAGGTAAGACCATTCCACAATTACTCAGTGAGTATATTTAAACTGAATCCCAATCAGGTCTTGTCTTAAATGGTCTTTGCAGGGTTACTGTGGCTCATGCTGGGCTTTCAGCACCACAGGAGCTATAGAAGGGCAAATTTACAAGAAGACAGGTCAGCTAATATCCTTGAGTGAACAAAACTTGGTGGACTGTTCCAAATCATACGGTACCTATGGCTGCAGTGGTGCCTGGATGGCCAATGCCTACGACTATGTGGTGAGCAACGGGCTGCAGTCGACAGACACCTACCCATACACCTCAGTGGTAAGGTTCAATCTGCTGGCGCATCCTCCATCACCAAAGTTAAAACAATATATGATGCTGCAGTCAGCCCGCTGTTAACATTTATTTCTCTTAATAGGATACTCAGCCCTGTTTCTACGACAGTAGACTTGCAGTTGCTCGTATCAGAGACTATAGGTTCACACCAAAGGGAGATGAGCAGGCTCTGGCTGATGCTTTGGCAACAATTGGTCCAATTACAGTTGCCATTGATGCGGACCATTCGAGTTTCCTGTTCTACAGCTCAGGTTAACACCCTTGAAGCATTTGCATACACACACACATATAAATGTAACAGAGTTATATAACAGAGTTATTATGTCTACTATATTATATGAATAGGATTTTTAAAATGCAAAGCTACTATAATTTACATTTCTATTTAACAATACTGAAAAGAGCCAGATCTAGGTGTCATTCAAGATGAACAAAACCACACATTGGGTTTCTGGTCCGCAACTTTGTTTTTGTTCAACGTTTCTGTTTTCATGGTGTGGCAGCTGTTTTCAGCAAATAAGCATTAATGATCCCACCAGATGCCCAGCACCAGTGAACTGACAAACAATGCTAGCAACTATCTTGGGAGTGCAATAAAGCTTTTAGCAGCTAAAAAGCCAGAGATCCCCCCCAGGATATGATAGAGATTGAAATTAAAATTAAAGAGGACCTATTATGCACTTTTCCAGCTCCAAAGTTTCATTCTTATGCTAATAGAGTGGCTTTGCATGATAAACAGCTCAAAATAATTCTTGGGTTCTTAGGCTTAAACTAACTTTAGCCTCAAGTGAACTTTATTAAGGTAACTTTTTCTGACTTCCCCAACCTTTCCAAACATAAAGTTTAAACAGCACTTGGGTTGGTCTACTGTCCTATCTGCCTGAGATGGTCATATTTAGGTTATCCTCATCTTGACAACATACAGATCCAAGAGTAGAACAAACAATACAAGTAATTTAAGAAGCCTGAGCTCATGTTCACAGGGTTTACTTGCATATAAGCTGACATCATTTAAAAAAAAATTTGATCACACTTAATATGTGCATCCAACATTGTAACAGTATATAGACAGAAAATAAGGAAGAGCACCCTATGTCTACTTTAAAGCACTCCATATTAATAGTCATGCTTTTAAATACTTTGAAAAAGGAAACAGAAAAAATTAAACTGTAGTTTGATTAAAACAAACAAACAAAATTTATAATCTTTGGTAATCATCATAATATTTCACTATTTAAACTTAATGTAAATGATGTTGAAATTGCAAAAGTGTCTGAAAATAAATTTCTTGGTGTGATAATAGATGACAAAATATGTTAGAATGCAGCCCACACTATACTTTATATATATATATATATATATATATATATATATATATATCTGTTGAAGTACAGGGTAATGC